>CM053787.1:586354667-586589799 GCA_028749045.1 Cupressus sempervirens | reverse complement strand
GCATTGTCTTTTTCTTGCAACACTCAACCAATAGATTTTTAATAATAACATTATTTTTATACAAAGATAATAAATTAGACTATCATAGGAAAGGTCCTACAACACAATGGTAAATTGTGAGCTTCTTATCTAGGAGGTCTTGGGTTCAAATAAAACAAAATATGTATTTAAAAAATTTGGATATAAAAAATTTACTATGAAAAAATGATATGAAAATAACATAGAAAATTACTAGATAAAGGTAAGAGGAAAATTTGTATTTATAAAAACAAAATAGTAAAGTAATTTAAAAGGTTAAAATTAAACTCATTTAAAAAATGAATTCAAATAATTTTAAAAATTCAAATTCAAATAATTTTAAAAAATTCAAATTTGTATTTTCAAAAAGAAAATATAGTTTGACTTGCTATTTTTTATGTCATATACAAATTTCTTTAAAATATAATAATAACATAATAGAAAATAATTGAATTGTATATTGTAAAAAGAAAACTTTAGTGGAAAGGGCTCATAATATGTCAATAAGAAAAAAATATTTCCACCAACAAAATCCCCACATAAATCTTACCAAGTTAGTTAATATTAATCTTATCTTAGCAACAACAATATTAAAAACTATTAAACACATTTCTTTTTTATTTTTGTTGAATATTCATCCTTATAGGTAGATTTCCCAAATAAGATAGGTATCCATCTTAAGAAATTTATAGTTGGTACATCCAAACCTCATGTCTTTTGAAGTAGGGGCCTTTAACTTAGCAAGACTTCATCAGTGGTGGCCTCTTTGTGACACATTCAACTGCACACTCATAGAGTGCTAAATACTTAAAAAATAAGTTTTCAAATTATAGTATTAATTAATTTTTAATAGAATAAAACGAAAAAACAATAGTTTACTCTATATGTACTAGTATTATTCTAAATTAATATTTCTTATTTTCAAAATTATAATTTTCTCAATTAAAGATATATATTCATAAAAGTATAAAATAACATTTTAAATAGAAAAATGAAATGAAATTACATAGTTTAAATATATAAAAAATTTATAAAATTTACTATTGATAGAAATAAATTTCAGATTTATTATTTATAATAAAAATATGAACTAAATAAAAATTATTTGTTTCTATATTACAACACACAAGAATCACTTCAAAATTAATATTACTTTAAATAAAAGGGCTAAATATTGTTTTTCTATTTAATAATTATAGAAAGCATCAAGTAATGCATTTTCTATGTTTTCTAAAGGTAGTATATATCCTCAAAGAATACTATAAGTTGCAATATCCTTCTAAAATTCCACTTAGACTTCTTTTCCAAATAAACTTACTAAAACTATGGCTTTATACAAAAATCTAGGGCGTGTATGTAGCTTCTTAAGGCTTTCATACAAATGCATATTAAAAGCTAATCCACCATTTTAATTGAATATCAATAGCACCAGAATTGGTTGATTTATTAAAGAAAAGGTTGAAGTATTGTTCAGAAGAACAATATATGTAACTAGTAATGATGATGAAATCATCTTTTATGTGACTTGTATTGTTTGTGTTTTTCCTACAATTATGCACTAATCACACGTTCCAAGGCTAGTTTTTGAACCTTCACAACATTCCAAGGGATCAATCGAGTGTCAAATCACTATCTTGAGATGAAACTATTTCTCCATTTGCACAAAACTATGTAGTTCAATGGAAAGGGGATTGCACTATACAACACTCTCTCAATGAATATGGATAAAACCTTTTCATTAGAAATAGTTCTATTTTGGTGCAGGAGTACATCAAGCATAGTTGGATGTATTTAAGTTCTTTTAATTATTTTATTATTATTATAAAAACTCATGGAAACAAATATAGTCAGATTGAGCCTATGGAGTTCAATTCTAGATTGTAACTATAAGAAGTTATAGTTGAACTTTTGGTCTAGTGCAACCATGGGTGGTCAGTATTGATTATCAATGTAAAAAGGGATGTTTGGATGTTAAAAAGGGCTTTAGGGATTGTTAAATATTTTTACTACAAATGCAAAATTTTCT
Source organism: Cupressus sempervirens (assembly GCA_028749045.1). Lineage (NCBI taxonomy): Eukaryota > Viridiplantae > Streptophyta > Pinopsida > Cupressales > Cupressaceae > Cupressus > Cupressus sempervirens. The sequence goes on along the minus strand of CM053787.1, from coordinate 586,587,755 downwards.
AAAGTTTTCCATATTATTTTCCTATGTGAGAATAAATTTAGATTGGATTCATAGATCATTTTTTTAAATTTAAAAAAGAAAGACAATTAATGAGTGTTGACTCAAAGTACAAACAAAACACTAGACACCAAGAAAATAAAATTACCAACACCTAGTAAAGAAAGATCCAAACAAGACAGATCTCCCTCTATCAAAGACAAAGATCCAAAAGAAACTAACATGCCAACCATTGTCAATATTGACAATGAAAGACTTGGGACAAGCCCCCATAATAGTTGTAGACTAAAACCAAAAACAACAACAAAAGACCAGAGCGTTCCCTTTAAAACTTCTAGCAATCACTTGATCACAAGGAAAATTAAAAGTAAGACATGAAATCACCATAAGAACAAGTGAACAAACTCACACCATCTATGCCTATTGGAATAATAAGAAAATAAATAGGACCAAATAAGTCTATACCTCTAGCCTTGGAAAACACAATGCTTATCATCTAGCCATAGGTCCAAGCAAGGCTCTAACCTTGGCAAACATATTCAAAAGTCTTCTAGACCCCACAAAATCCCAAAACACCATACTAAGAGGATCAACGAGGAGGAAGACCAAGTCTCGGAGGTAAGGAAAACCCCCTCTATTGGTCTTCTAGAATATCAATACAAGATATTCATCAAGTACTCTAATTAATGGCCTGCATAATATCAACGCATGATATTCAACATGCACTTAATAAGGTTTAATATCACATCTAATATCATGAGTATTGGTCTTCTAAAATATCAGCATATGATATTTAAAAGGTACTCATTTAAATATTTATAAGATATGTGCACACGTATTCTCATAATGTGTACCATATAAAAATCTACCATATAAAGTATAATATATCATGATCTACACATACTTTAGAATATATCTATCATAGTAGAAAATTAAGTTATTATAATATCATAATCTTTCAATAACTTCTACAAATACAAGTAATGATAATTTAGAAGTCGTCACTTCCTCATGATGTACAATGGGGGTAGGCCCATTAAATCATGAAGTCGTGTACATGATACCAGATGTTTAGATGAATTAAAAAATCCCTCTTACTTTGATCTAATTAAAATCTTCTAAGATTAGCTAGAACATATCCTCTATCCACTCCTTTAGACATATATGTTAGACTCCCCTTAAAAATAAATCTTCTAAGCTCCTTTATATTTTGAAGAAGTGTTTGAATCACTATGAATCAAATATTAGTCTTCCTTTCCTATAAAGCATCCCAAATCAAAGAAAAAAATCAAGGAAAATATCTTTGAATCCATGTTGATTTTGATGGACTAATTGCAATTGTAGTAGCACTACCTTCTTAGTATGTGTTTTCAAATGCAACCATTTATGTTGTATTTATACTAGGAATAAGGCTATAAAGATACACATATCTTCATATTATATATCTATTTATTATTATATAATTAATATAACAATAATTGAAATTCATAAGTAAAAAACTCAAATAGGAGGCCTAATTCTAGTAGGTCTACTAGGCTACTTAGTGATGTTCTTTCAATCTTGTAAATATGAACATAACCCATCATTCGTATGAACAAGGGGACTCAAAATGAGTTACTTGAGGGAAATAAAGTGGATTTTATGAATGAATCCTACTAAGTATATAAAATTTTCCCTTTGTCTAATTAAGGGAGTTAATGAGCTAAAACACTATTGATTTAGAATCAAAGTGTAGGCTTCTTCTAGGAATAATTTGGGAAGGTAGAACATAACCTTAAGGAGACCTTGAGAAGGACCTATGAGTTAACCATTGAATGGTTTAGTAAAACCAAATTGTTTTCCCACATTGTGTACTGAAGCTACACACTTATTTGCATCATAGAGTCATCTCCATAGGAAAATTGAATATATGGGTTAATAAGGAGGAGACATTTTAAGATTATAAGACCAATTTATGCACCACAAAGAAAAATGCTCATATGGTTGGATGTGGTTTTTTAAATTTAATAATGGAAACACTTTCATTATTCGCAACTACAATGTGCATGGGAATGCCCCTAAGGAGAAGCCCTAGTAGTTATCTTTCACTAACTCATGCACTATTGTGGTGTTTTCCTCATTGAATAATATGTTCCAATAGGATGATTACTTCCAAAGCAACTTATTTGTGTCCAAAATTATCTATAAGCTAAAATAATACTATAAATTAAGTTTTTTTTGACTATGCCCCTCTCCTTCTAACTCTATATATTTATTTATTATTTTAGTTTTTCTTTGATGTAAAAACTATAAAAATATAACAAAATGGAATTGGCTAATGAGAATCCATTATGCCTTTCTATATTGGCTTTGTATTCTAGTGTAGGAGAAGCTAGCCATCATATAATTAAAAGATATCATAATAGATATAAAATTTGATTAAATGATCATTTGGATATGTCTTGAATTTTTATAAAACTTCATGACATCACATTTGTGAAAGTCTCAAAAGTTGTCAAGAAGGTCAAGAGTTGAAATATTGTAGCAATGTAAAATTACATCACAGTTGTAAAAGGAACTCAAAAGGTCATGTGTGGTATTTATAAGGTATAAACTGACCAATAAAATATAAAATTCAATTTAACATCTAACCAAGAAATGAAGGGAAGAAAAATTAATAGTTAAGATCATTTGGAGCACTTTGTACTTGTTATTTTGATTGGTTTTCCTAGTCCTTTTGTAGTTTTCAGGTTTTGAAAACTCATGTACAACATAAAAATTATGTATCATTGATATGTTAGATTATGATAATAATCCTTCCATTTCTCTTGGTTTGATTTTATTTCATGCATATTTGGGAAAGTTATGAGCATTATGTGGATGATACATTTTTAGATTTTTAGATTATTGTCATATTGAAGCAATGTGTAAGAATGTTTAATTGATGTTATAAGGGATGAAATTTATATATGTGGAAAGAGGAATAAATTATATTTATGTTTAAACTAGTTCAGTATGTTTTTATTAATTTTTGTAAAAGTTGTGATAGTTTTAGTGAAAACTAGTTTTTAACCCTATTTAATGGAGTCACAGAAAAATGGGTCCTAGTTTGGAGACCATAACTTTGGATTTTAATGTTGGATGTTTCTAAGGTTTGGATATGTTTTTGGGTACATAACTATGTTTACATTGGATGGCTAGATTGAAGACGTAATCTCCATGTTAAAAAGTTATGTATCTCCATGTCCAGGTCTATGTAGAATGGTAGAATTGAAGACTATGTTTTCAAGATTGATTTGTTATTTGATAATCATTATTTGATTGATGATTGTATTGGAAAAAACTTGTTATTTCCTATATCATGTTGAAAAAATTATGTTTATCATTTAAATCTATGGTTGATTTGGGGTTTCTTGAAGGGTTATGTTCAGATACTTTGTGTCATTATTGGTATTAGAGCTCAACAAAAGATATGGGTTGAGAAGTGGTAAACTAATTTTTGTTAATGAAATTTATTATTGTATGTGTGTGTTCACTCACTATAGATGAGTGGACATGGATGTCTATGAATAAAACCATAGAATATGGTCCAAGGGCCTAAGAAGGAGGACAATTTTGTTTCCAAAAGACCTGGGGATAGAGGTAAGAGAGGATTCCTGGCCGAGGCAAGCTATTTCTGTATGGTACAACATGGAGAAGTAAACTTCTATTAGTTATAGCACCTTGCAAAAGCCCACTTAAAGTCCATTTATGAGAATCATAATTCTTGGATAGAAATATTTATAAAGCTAATAAAACAAGATGGAGGCAAAGAGAAATTTCTTTTGCATGTTATCACCACCACATTTCCATGGGACATAGAAAAATTTCTAGCTCAGGAGTATGGTTGAGGAGAACCTAGCCATTATATAATTATTTTTTAATTTTTTATAGGAAAAAGTGGTTAAACCACTATAAAATTTTATTGATAAAACTGATACAAAAGCTCAATCAGGAAAGAATCAAAAATAAAACCCACAATCATCACTCAATACAAAAGTTCAAATCATCTAATATTACATGTAATAGAAAATTGAATCAGGGACTAACAAGGCATTTGTAACTCATTGCACTGGGGATGAAGTTCCCCTACCAACATTTAGCCTGACTAGAAATAATTGTTGCAAGATATGGTAGGGAGGGAAATTAGAGAACCAAAGAAAATTACTCAACAAAAGGTGGGTATTTTGAAATTGTGTAACTGTTGTACATTGGACTCTTTAATGTGTGCTTGATATACCATGGTAGTACCATAGTTTGTACAAAGAAAATACATGAGCTAAGATGATACCAAGCTGAAAGTGCATCTCAACTTATCATGTGTGAGTTAGTAGAATTGATGGTGATAGGCCTCAAAATCTTCCACAATCAAATTTTTGAGATCATTATGTTGTTCAATTATAACCATTGGTTGTAGGGAATAAAATCTCAATCCATCACATCCCAAATTGGAAAGAAGATCTGTAACTTTATTCCCTTCTCATAATGTGTAATAAATACACACTTCTTGGAATGAATCTAAGAGCCACCAAACTTGATTAAGTATATACTTAAGATGCCAAGAATGTGTTCTTCTATTGATGCAAACATTAATGATTACCAAGGAATCACCTTCAATATGAAAATGGCAATGATTCCTCTATTTAGCTAGAATTAGTCATGGAAAAAGTGCCTATGCTTTAGCAATGTTATTAGTGCCAACAGGTAGAGGGGAGGTAGTAAGACCAAGTACATTACCCTGATAGTCATGAATGAAAGCCCCAAAACCTAAAATTCCAAAATTATGTTGTGAATATCCATCAAATTGAACTTCATAAAACCCTTAATAGGTGGATGCCATTGGATAGTGGACTGATCTAAAGGCGATGAGGCAGACTTACTTGGGCCCCATCTAGATGGCATATATAGTTTTTTTTGTTCTTGCATTATCCTACTATCCCATGGAGTAACAATAGGGTTAAATTTTCATTTGCATAAGCTTGCATTAGTCAATTTTGAGCTTGATATTTCAATGTCATCTAAGACCTTGGAAATTGGAGAAGATTGCTTCTTGAAAATAAGTTTATTTCTTTCCCACCATATGGCCCATATGATTAAAGGTAGGGTACACTTCCATATATTAGAAAATAGAGAATTTAGGTAAAGAACCAACCATGCTTGAAAAAGGTCCCATAAATTATCCAAAAGTGATTTTAATTTTTTTAGTACAAATGTCTAGAATTGATGCACAAATGGGCAAGTCACGAGAAGATGATCCATCAATTCCTAACACGTATTACATAATAGGAAATTGAATGGTGGGGAAATATTCAGTCTAATCAATCTATCACTTGTCAAAATTCTATGTTTAATTGCGATCCATGGAAAGAAACTTGCCATTGGTAGGACAGCATGATTCCAACAAAATGAAAATGCTCTAGATGGTACTTTATCTAAACCTATTTGCTGTAATAATTTGTAACCATCTTTTATTGAATAGGTATCATATTTAGCTAGTGCCCAATATAATTTGTCTTCACTATTGGAGAAAAAGATATGTAAATTTTCCAAGAAGATGCAAAGAGAATCTTTGTCCTATTGTGACAAATGTAAATGATTTGGATCCTTCCAAATGGCTTTTCAAGAGTGAATGTTGACTGCTGAAATAAAGTAACTAACTTGTGTTCCCCAATGAGCTTCTAAAATTGCTACGATATCATTAGAAGTTTGGAAAGTTGCTAGGGGAGGGTGACCATGGCTATGAATATCTCTAGAATTTAACCATACTTCCATTATTAACTTCCCAGGTGACATATTTAAGCACAATGCCTCTTGAAGAAATCATAAAATCCCAAATGGCTAAGCCCTTAGTGGGATCCAACATTGAGAGGATCCTAGATGGATTATTAGTGCCCAAATACTTTTGTTACATAATTTGACACCATATGGATTGAGGTTTGATATACATACATCAAACTAATTTTCCACCAAAAGCCTTATTTCTTTGTGCTAAATTGTGTACACTCGCTCCACAACTATACAATTATGTACGATAACTTGAAGAGATATGAGGGGAATTTTTTTAACCTCATTCATATTTCCTAACCATAAGAAACCTTTGATTAAATTTTAGATTTGTAACAAGATTGATGGAGTAGCTTTCAGAACAACTAGATAATAATTGGGAATTGCTGAGAGCACCAATTTGATGAGAAGGAATCTTCTTGATAGTGATAACCATATAGCCTTCCAAGCCATGACTCTGATCTAAATACATTGAAGTAATGAGGACCTAAAACTTTTTTTATTTGAGCCAATAATGAATGGAATACCCGGATAAGTAGAAGGCAAGGAATCCATTAAAAATCCCAAAATTTGAACTATGTTCTTAGATATGGCTTTGGTAGTATTAAGGAAATATATTTTTGACTTTTACACATCATTTTTTTCCCTAATACATTTGAATAAAGTTTGATGGAATGATTAATTTTTTGAGCCTCTTGGACTTGAGATAAACCAAATAATAGGGTGTCATCAACACAAAAAGAATATGTGATAGAGATATTTGTACCAATGATGTGCACACCTTGCTACTTTCTTAGCTTGTGCTGAAATTTAATAGTTCTATTGAATGCTTCAGCCATGATGATGAAAAAAGCTTGAGATAAAGGTTGCCCCTATATAATGACTTGTGAAGAAGAAAAGAAACTTTCTAGCTTACCATTCACTATAACTAGAAACGAAGCTCTTGAAATACATGCTTTAACCCAACTACACCATCCTTTCGAGAAACCCATTTTCATTAGAACCCAAAATAAGAACTTCCAATTGAGTTTATAATATTCTTTCATCATGTCTAATTTGATGAAAAAAATTGAGATTTGGTTGATATTAATGGAGTGAAGGACCACATGAGCCACCAAATCCCGTTCCATGGTTTTGCAACCTAGGACAAAGCCATCTTGTTAAATTGAAATAATAGAAGGGACTAGGTGCTCCATTCTTAAATAAATAGCCTTGATAATGATCTTATATGTTATATTGCATAAGAAAATTTGCCTAAAGTCAGAATTTTTTTTAGGATCTTTAGCTTTTGGTATTAATGAAATATCTATGGTGCTGAAGTACTTGAGCATATTCTTATTTTTCCTTCACTCCTCAGTAGTAGCTAATAAGTCCCGACCAATAGTATCCCAACAAATTTGAAATAACAAAGTAGTAAAACCATTGGATCCCGGAGCTTTATTTGGGAGGAAAGAGAAAACTACATTTTGAATTTATTGGATAGTAAATGGGGCCATGAGTATGGTATTCTCATGAGGAGACACTAGTTTTGGAATGGATGCTAAGATCTCATTCACTTGAGAATCTAAATGTGAAGAATGTGTGGTTGGGGTGAGGAAATCCTTAAAAAACTTAACCCCTTCATCATGAATCAGGTGTGCATTTGAAATGAGATTCCTCATATCTCCTTCCTTGATTTCAAAGAGTATCTTAATGAGTCTCTTCTATTTAGCTGAAGCATGAAAATATTTTATGTTTTTATCGCCTTCTTGAACCCACAATTCTCTTGATTTTTGTCTCCAATAAACTTCCTCTATGAAACATAGTTCTTCCCATTCTTGCTAAAGAGACTTCTATTTTCCATAGGTCTCTTCATTCATACCATTTTGAATAATACTATTAAATACTTCATCTAATTGTAATTTGATCACTTCTTTTTGGGAAAAGACATTCTTGAAAACTTGTTGATTCCAAACTTTGATAAGGCTTTTAATATTCTTCAATTTTATAGAAAATTGGTGCATCTTAGATCTAGTTACATATGGCACATTTTCCCACCATTGTCTTAGGAGATTCAAAAAGTGAGGTTGTTAGAGCCACATTCTTTCAAATTTGAAAGATGAATGAAATTGAATGTTTTAACCATGATCAAGTTGGGAGATTCTAAGTGAAATTGGGAAGTGCTATGATCCAAGAAGGGATAGAATATCGAAACATATATCCAAATTTTTAATTTTCCATTCATTTGATAAAAGAAATCTATCTAATCAAGCAACAATTTCTGTAAAACCAACCCACTTATTAGTCCAAGTGAAAGACCCTTGAGTAGGTTGTGTTGACATTACAGTCACATTTTTTTATTAGTCACACACACACACACACACACACACACACACACACACACACACACACACATAATTAGATGGTCAGTAGCTACAAAGCTTATCTTGGAGTCTATAGTGTTAACCAACTAATTTAGGCTATATTGAGTTCTACAGTTCTTATCGAGTTCTAGGAACAATATTCAGTTTGCATCGACTAGTATCTACCAAGTTGATGATTATAAGTGTAAATCAAGTTTCATAGTTTTCATTGAGTTTCTCTATGCAAGCTATGTTTTATAGTATTTATCGAGTTTGTAGCTTTGGTAATGTGAATCTAGTATTGAAAAAGCTATATAGTGTCAACCAAGTGATTCACTTTATACTGAGATCTCAATAATAGTGTTGACCGAGCTATGTAGTATCAACCAAGTGATTCAATTTATATGCTAAGTTTTGCAGTATTCATCAAGTTACTAGTGCAAACCAAGTTCAGACTACTGGGAAGTGATTAGTATAAGTTGAGCATATACATCTACCAAGTGCATGATGATGTTGAGTGTTGATAATGGTTACTAAGTGTCAGAACCTCACTTAGTTTATCTTCAGAACCTAAGTACCTATAGTTGGGACAACTTTGTGTATTTTAGTGAAACTTCTATTGCAGCCAACTTTGATGTATTATATTTTGGTTTGATATATATTTAATGAATTTTATCACATCCAAAGCATAATAATAAACCATATATATATACATATATATAAGAGAAAGAGTGTGAAGCAAGGAGGCTATGAGAAGTATAAGGAGAAACAAATATTTATCTATCATAGAAAGGTGATCATTACAATCCAAAAGAATCTCATTGAACAAATCAAAGTTATAGATTAGAGATCAGCCACTGGTTCATCCTAATAGGTGGTATAGTTAAATCCTTTCACAAGGTAGACTTAATAGTATTTTGTAAATCTCTTTACTGAGTACATTATTCACTATATGTTTGTAAATCCTTTTGCAAGGTGGACCTAGCAGCCCTTATTGCTCCTAATAGGGTAGATCATTAGTGTAAAAATTTTTTATAGCTCTGATACCATGTAAGAATTTGGCTTAGGGCAAGATTCACCCAAGATCGTAGAACTTGAACACAAGCACAACTATAGACCAAAAAAGAGTATGATCAATATATCGAAGTATGTCCTCATACATTGCTCTATATTGTATGTGTTGAATGTACACACTAGGAGTGCCTATATATAAAAGCCTCATAGGAAGCACCTAGAATGTCTCTAGAAAGAGCCAGGAGATAAGATAAGCATGACAACTAAGCACGCGTCTTATCCATCATTCTAGATGATAGGATATGAATGATGAGGTGTATCTGAAGTGGAGATGTTTTAGACACCATGTGCTTAATTAGTGCACTAACTCATGTGTTGTAGACACTATGTGCATAAATGAGGTGCAAACTCTTCTATTGTCAACATGACAACTCACAAGAGTACACATAGTCCTAGGTGACTAATAAATAAATATTAAAATAATGCATTAACCTAAGTAAACATAAGTGTGTGTACATAGTAAATACTTATTTACACCAACACCCCCCGTTAAGTGCAACTTAGGGGAATGCCCAAGCTTATGAAAACTAGGATGAAATGCATAATGGGTCCCGACTACTAGGCCATGTTAGGTACCCATGTACATAATGAAATGCAATCTTTCATAAAGTGGAGAAAGAGGGAAAACATCATGGGAAAATCCCTCCCCCAATAAGAGAGATAAAAACCATATGCATGGATGGATGGAGTAATCAAGACCCCTCCATTATGACATACGTTGAGTATATACAAGAGAGAAATGGGAGAATGACAAAACCTCCTAAGAGGAAAAAATTCCCCCAATAAAGTAGAAAAAGAAGGAGACAAGGTAGTCCCCCCCCCCTCCCCCCAAATGTAAGGTGTTGACCAGTGAGAAATTATCCAAAATAGAAGCTAATGCATGACCTTTGAATAATGTTCCTCCCCTTTGGAAGAAACAATGGCAGAAGTACTAGTGAGACACTTCCCCTATTTGTAGAAAGAATCTCAATGATGAATAGTGTCTCAAAAACCTGCTCAACTATCCTTATGTGGATACTAATGGTGGCGCCTTCCAAATCTACAAAGAAGAAGTGAAAATCTAGCAAGGATTTCTATAGAACCTATTTCAAAGAACTAATAGTCCCCTCAAATAACAAAGAGACCTCTTGCAGATGTTGTACATAAGTATCCACAATCACATCAGCCTATAAAGACTGATCATATAGAGAATGGAGATGAGGGTCAGAGTGAGCCCTCACAACAATTGGAGAAGGATCATCCTTAGAAAAGAGAAGTGAAAGATCATCAAAGAAGTCCTCCTATGAATCCATGAGTAGAGCTAAAATGTTATTCAAGAAGTCATCACCTGAGACTAAAACTGGAAGACAAAGTGTACCCTGTTGTGTTGAAGTACATGAATCTATCACTATGGAAATAAATGAACAATTTTCCTCAAAGAGATGATGAATATCATTGATAGTTTCTCCCACATCTTTAATGTGAGAATCCATGAACAAGTTGGCAATGGCAAGAAGGAAGTCATTCCATGAAGGTAAAGTAGGAAGACATAAAGGGTCCTATTGCACTAAATCCAAAGTATCTGTAGCTAGAAATGGATCAGTAGAGACAATAGGAGCATCTAGAGGTGTGATCAAATCTAGAGTTAAAGAAATCATACCTAGAGTGACTGGATGTAGAATTTCCTCTGGAGATAGAGGAACACATGGATCTCCATATACTTCCCAAATAGACATCCAAATATCATGAGGAAAAATTTCCATTCTAAGAGGAGCAAAAGATTCCTTACTCATACTATTATATAGAAAGTGACAAAGGTGCACAAGATGTGTCCAATTAAAATGTGGCGGCAATGAATAGAGATAAGGAAGTAATTCTTGATGGTCTCTTAGATGATCAAGTATTAAAGCACTCTATTTGTGATAGTTCCTTGTTGTCAACTATGGTCTAATACCAGACTGACATATCTAACAAGATTCCATGAGATCAATCAAAGAAAACACCCCCTCCCCCTCCCCCCTAAATGTATGATTTTGCACTTAGTGCAATAGCCACATGCCAATTGAGGACATATTTCTAAAAGTAGTATTTCTATCCATAAAACCTATAATTTGATTGCTGATCTAGAAAATAGACAAAAAAGTGCACTCTCAAAAATAATGGAACCTGATTATGTCTCTAGATGAACCTGTATGCAGCATTTGAAGTGGCAAAATTCAAGATTTACAAGTTGTAGAAACATTTAGGAATAGAGATGTCAAACTTCCTACACCAATGTGTATATCATGAAATCTTACCCCAAAACAAAAAAAAATCTTGCAAAAAGGAGTTTGTATGAGGGAGATATAGTTGTTTGAAAATTGTTGCTACTGTTATTTTTTATGAATCGCCGTCGTCGCGCCTCCAAAAATCAAATGGCTCTAGATTTTGCCTCAGATGTCTGATTTGGGGGGTTTTTTGACCTTCTGAATCTGATGCAAATATCTAATTTGCACCAGTAAGCACCAATCTTCACCTACAAAAAATCTCTCCTATGGCCCAATGACCAAAAAATTTCCAAAAAATAATGAAAATCTAAAAAGAATACCATAGATGTAGATGAAAAAAATGTAGAATTGAAAATTAAATGTAAAGATCTAAAATGATCATACCAATTTTGCAAATCAGTCCTTTGGGTGTAAGTTTGCAAGAAAAAATTTCCTTGCAATTGAATTTGGCCTAGGGTAAGCAACTTTATAGCCAATTTTAACTGAATCAACATTTTAGACACAATGGCGAGGTCAAATCTGGCTCTAGACACTCCCAATTTCTATGATACTCTAAATTCAGGCCCAGGTGCTAAAGCAAGAAAATAGTCTCAAACGACTATGTGAAGAGAAATTCTTCAAGAGATTTGATACCATATAAGAATTTGGTATAGCTCTGACACCATATAAGAATTTTCCTCAAGGCATGATTCACCCAAGATCATAGAACTCAAACACAAGCACAACTATAGACCAAAAAAGAGTATGATTAATATATTAGAGTATGTCCTCATACATTTCTCTATATTGTATTTTTTGAATGTACACACTAGGAGTGCCTGTATATAAAGGCCTCTTAGGAAGCACCTAGAATGTCTCTAGAAAGAGCTAGGAGATAAGATAAGCATGACAACTAATCACATGTCTTATCCACCATTCTAGATGATAGGATAAGAATGATGAGGTGTATCTCAAGTAGAGATATTGTAGACACCATGTGCATAAATGAGGTGCAAACTCCTATGTTGTCAACATGAAAACTCACAAGAGTACACATACTCCTAGGTGACTAATAAATAAATTTTAAAATAATGCATTAACCTAAGTAAAATTAAGTAACTATAAATAGTAAATACTTATTTACACCAACAATTAGAAGTGATCATTGTAAGACTTAACAAACCAACTTTATATTATAGTACTAAAGCTTGTGGGTATCATCCCCACCCCACATTTACTTTCTATTTGGAAGGTTTCTATGTTACCATATTGTGTGTCAAAGTGTTATGAATGTTTTAATGCTTTTAGTTTTTCATGCATGCAATTAGATTAGAATACATATGAAGGATTAATTAGTGAATTAAGATTAAGTTTTATTGGTTACTGATTCAACCCTTCCCTATTAGTAACCTAGCCTATCTTATATTTCTAACAATTGGTATCAAAGTTGTACGGTTCTCAAAGAATAAGTTTAAAAACTTAAGTAAGGATTAGAACTAATGGAAGTATTTAGACTTGATAAGGATATTGATAATAAGAAGCTAGATTTGGAATTGGCTATTGGGAAACTTAAGAATGCAAAGGTGCAACTCTGTCAACCCCTAAAAAGAAGAAAAGATCTTGTAGTATAGATGAATGAAAAACTCTATACTAAAGAAATAATTGAAGATATCCATTCTGAAAGTAATTTAGATGAAGCTAATTGTAATGCCCCACTCGGGAACCCAAGAGAAATAAACCTAACATGTTACAATGTTTACTGAACTAATTTTTTTTTTAAAAGTTTAAATAACATCAAGATAACATTAATGTAGAAGCAATATGAACATACACATCAAATACACATATGAAAATATAGATACAGTTTCAATTCCTTAAGAGTTCCTTTACGTTGAGTCACATTTATTAATTTTTAAATTAATTAGTTTAAGTTCCAAGTACAATGTCTCATGATCATAAAGAAATACCAGATACATAATCGCATAAGCAATTGCATAAGTATAAACAATACAATGAAAGTGCATCCAATCAATAACATCCACTGCACATGTCGCAGGGTATGTGAGAATAGATACAATACATCAAAATACATGATAACATATATACTTCATCTGAAAAGAAGTCTCTAAGATAAGAAATAAGAATGATAAAGGTACATCTTCTGTAACGATCATCCAACAGCTAGCAATGTGAAGGGGAACCCAAATGGTAAGAAGACACTACCTCCCGACCACGTGGTTACCTAGTCAGGCTTCCACTCCCACCGTGCAGGGAAGATAATGAACGATCCGCATATGGCTATCAAACATAAAACATTCCTAGGTAAGGTACCCCTAATAGCCAAAACTACCTCAAATGTAACACATACTACTCAAGAAGATAAAATAATCCAAACGTAAGAACACTCAATCCAATACCGACACCACATAACCAAACATCATACAAAAACCAAGTATAAACCAAATACCAAGATCATAAGATAAAGTCAACAAAAGACAATCACCTCAAGTCAAAAGCCACATGTCAAAAGAACATCATCCATGAATCACCAATCATCTTCAATGAAAGTAAATAGCCATAATAAACACATTCGATAATAGATACACCACATCCAACAATAAGTACACCACCAGAGATACACAAATCTATAGAGGAGACTCAAACTACATACTAGGGAGTGTCATCACATGGCTGCTTAAGTTTCTGGATTGATCTCTTAAGAGACCTCGGACCCTCAAGCGTTGAGTTACCCTGGACTGGTTACTATGAACCCCAGACCCTCAACATCACACATATGGAAACTAGAAAGCCCTCTCAAGAAGACGAGGCACTCTTCTCATTCCATCCTTAGTCTATACAAGCACTAAAGGCATGGTTAGATCAAAAATCTCTAACTTATCTTTTTAGTGTGTTTCCCCCCATAAATTTTAATTACTAGATTATCACTTATTACATAACTTGCATTAGGTTACCTTGGTACTGACCACTTTGGGTCCCGGACCCCTATGCAAGCCACTCCCAAGTCACGTACCTAGACAACCTTTCCTAAGCACATAAAAACACAGTTGTGTCCCATACCACAACACCCATAAAGATCAAACTCGGTTCCTTAACAGGCAACCTGAAAGCAATTTGGTTCTCCAAACCCAAGTACACATAAATGATCCATAGAGTAAACCTCATAAATATAACTTCAATTTGAATCACAAGACACATCATAACATCCAACCACAAAATGGTATCAAAGAAATTCCATAAAACCTCTGGTGTACGCTCTAGACTGGTCGACATCTAATCAACACCAAAATCCCAAAGCATAGACAGTATAAGCAAAACAATACAATTTTTATAGTTTGAGTTACAAGTAAAGTTTCAGTTTTGTTTTCAATGTATGTTTTCAAGTATACAAGATTCTTAGTATCGCCCTTATAACTTAACCCAACCATTTATTCGAATAAAGTATAGAATTACCCCTAATTGATTTAAATCAAATTTTAGTAATAATTTAGCATAACTATTTACCAATATTATTAAAGCAATATCTATTGATCTTTGAGTAAAATAATTGTGATTTTATTAAAAATCAACGTCTTTAATTAATAATAAAATCAATTCACTTCTTAAATAATTTCTATTATTTAACAATCTCAAATAAAATAGTAATTATATTACTATCATTAATTAAATTATTAAATGTTAATAATATTTATCAATAAAATTATTAACAAATAATAATTTAAATTTAACAAAATCTAAACTTAACAATTTAAATTTAATATAATCTAAATTTAATAATTTATATAAAAAAATTAATATGATTTAAATTTAATGATTTAAAAAAAATCATTTAATAAATTAAAATTAATATAAATAAATTTAACAATTTAAAATTTTAATTTAATTAAAATTTAATAATAATAAAATTGTAATTAAAAAACAAAATTTAAAAAAAACCAAGCGCTTAATAATAAAGCCGCTGGCTTATATAGCCATGCCGTCAACCTTAAAAAGGTTGCCGTAGGCTTTTATAAAGCCGACCGTGCGGCAGTTTTTTAATAACGCTGCCCCCAAACGCCTCGTAGTACACTGCGATTCTTGCAGACGCATGGGGAGTGCCACCAGGGGTAGGTAAGGTAATTGTTATATATTTATTTATTTTCAATTATTTGTAAATTTAGTTTTATTTTATTTTAAATAAACTTTTTAAAATATATTACCAATTAAATATATATATAAACTCAGTTCAGCTTTCTTTAAAATTTCTATAATATTATCTTAAATAAATAATTTATTATTATTATTATTATTATTATTATTATTATTAAATATAAAGAAATACAGTCTCATAGAGAAAATAATTCTCACCATTTGAATTTCAATCTAAAATCTTCTTTTTATTTCATGCCCTATTCGAATAAAATTCTAATTTCTTCAATCTAATAAACTAGAGTTTTCTTATTACTTTTCTAATCCCTACGTACACAACAAGATATAGACACACACCCAGTAAATTTACAACATTGAATGTTCAAAGGTTTATCATAGAGAATTTATGATTCTACTATCCACAAGCACGAAGAAGACAAGAACGAAAGTTGCATAACTTAATCAGTAGTCAAACCACAAGATCCTACTTGTACCGATGCTAAACTCTAATAGCTAGCTGAAAATTCCTATGCAAAATCTTCAAGCCATGCCAAATTCCCTTCTTTTCCAAACCCTTCCAGTTACTCTCCAAAACCTGTGTGTGCCTTGAAAACCCGCGTCTAAAAAACTCTCCTCCCAAATAATGACCCCAAAAACCTCTAATATAGAATCTAATTACCCCTTAGGGTTTCTGTCACCACAACTCTAAAATAATAATTATTTTATTTAATTAATTCATTCATGCACAATTTATTTCCTTTATAAATTAAAATATTCTTTTATTATTCCTTCATGCACTTTAAGTGAATTGTTAAATTACTTTATTTAACTTTCCACTTTACTTTACTTTAATAAATTTATAACTTTAATCTCATGTGCACATTATTAAAATATCAATATTCAAGTTCACATGTTTTTTTATCTTTTTAATTAATTTTCTATATTTTAAACTCATACACGCATCATGCAAACTTAAATCTTTATGATTATTAAATATCTTTTCACTTTTAATTTCATTTTTAGAAACTTAATTGATAAAATATTTATTAACTTAAATAACAATAATATTTAGCATTTATTTAAAAATGCGCTCTAAATATATTATTATTAAATTAAATAAATATAATCGTGCTCTAAATTTAATCTTAAAACTTTTATCTTCCAATTCAATTTTTTATATTTAATTAATTTCTCAATTAATTAAATATAATTAAATATTCAAAATATCATAATTATTTTCCATTAAATTAAGTTATTAATTTAATCTATTAATTAGACTTAATTAACAGAAATTCATCAAAGACTCCCAAAACAACATACGCACAAAGGACTCACAGATTTTAAAAAGGGTAGACAGTCTATTACGAGTCCTCCTTGCAGGACAAGTATTATAGGCTTATGGCTAGGATTGGACCTGATCATTATCTTCCCATTCTCACCATTTGAGTATTTGTAATAGGGCACGCTCATCCTGGCAATTCAGGGAAGTCGATGCCCGGTACCTGCATCCTGCATAAAAGATGAGCATGTACATGTATATAATATATCTAAACTAAAAAGACAATGGCGGGGAGTGGTTCATCGTGTAGATCCCGACTAGCAGGTGACTACGACTCCCTCCCTTAACCACATCAAACACTTCAGATAGAAAGATAAAATAAACACGTGTACCATACACATGCAAGTATGGGGTAAGTATCGTAAAAATCACAAGTCTAATATCAAATGCGTACATATAATAATGTATCTCTATCAATACACCATAATCATCATTAAAGACATCATGTTAACATTTTTATGAAAGAAACCACATTTACTAATTAGGAATCATTAAGAAATCATTAATGTCATGTGAAATGAAATCAACAAGTATATATGTAATCCAAAACATGAAATAATATCATAATATTGTAAATCCAATATCTCTAAACTAATCAAAGAATAAAATCAACCTAAAAGAATTTGACAATGATACAGAAATGCGATCTAGGGGTAGGCACTACACTAATGAAGCAATTAGAGAACTATTAGAAAATAATGGTATACTTCAAGAAGTAAGGAAGTTGAAAAGAGAACAAGAAATTTAGTCAGTAAGATTGTGTGAAGTCATGGAAGAGGAAAATAAGATAAAAGAAGAGTTATAATGAAAACACAATGAAATTCAACATTTATCCCTTCAACAAATAGACTTCATTGATCAACTTACTAATGCAAATGAACAAATCATGAATCTAAGAATCAGAGAATGAAAGATTGTAGAATGATCTAAACAATGAAAAGGAAACCAATATGAGGATGATGAAATCGAAGTAGACATGGATAAATTAGATGAGAAATACAATAAAGACAGAAAGTGAAAGTAGGAATTGGATATACTAAAGAAGGTGAATCATCCAAGAAAGGAGCTCAAAAGAATCAAAGACCTACTTGCAATCACTGTGGTAAGCTAGGTCATACATCAAACCAATGTTGGAATAATGGTAAAACTAAATTCAATGGAAAATACTACAATTGCAATAAGCATGGTCATAGAGCTAATGAATGCAAAGAGAAACCTAAATTTGAAGACAAATGTCACCAATGAAAGAAGCATGAGCACAAATCTTATGAATTCAAAATTAAGATATTGAATCCAACAAAATAGATTGTAAAAGCTATATTTGGTTAATAATACAACACATGGTGCAGATTGTACTACTGTGGAGAATTTTGACACATTGGAATAAACTATGTAAAAAATCAAGTGAGGAAAAAAGACAACACTAGAAGATGTTTCACTTTTATAGAACTTGGACACCTTGCCAAGAACTGTATGAACACTAGAAGAATTGAAGATGAAAAGAAAGCCAAGGTTGATAACATCAGAAAGAAAATGAGAGAACAATAGATTCCAAAATATTTTGACAATGCAAGTCCAAGCAATGAAGCACATGTCACTCAAGAATTGGGTGACTCAAACACTTCTAATTGATATCACATAAGGATAATTGGAACTAATATTCTAAAGTAGACATCTTACATTAGTTCTAGATAGCAAAAAGGAAAGATTCATATCAGAATTAAAGATGCAAAGCGATCATCGAGTGTCTAAGGAAATTTTGGACCTTACCAAGCTAGGTCGGGTTGTAAAACCCTACCGAGAAAGGTTAGGAGTAACCAAGTTGTTGTGTGGATACTAAGTCATGAATGGCTCTATCAAAAAATTAAATCAAATTGAATGGAAGATAGTCTATCATCAAGCAACTGAACATACCAAGAATTATGGTGATTGGAAAGCAAACTTTCTTAATTTAAGGGTGAAATCGAATTCATTTGTCACCATGAATATTTAAAGGATATATGAAAAGAGAAATTTCTATGCATCCAAGTGATCTATCTGATTTCTTGTTGAATTTTTCCATTTTTTCATAAACCCTATCGAGCATGGCATCCTCTAGCAAAAAAACCAAGAAGCAATCCAAGATGTTTGTTCAAGGAGTTGAGTGGAAAGCACTAGACTCCAAGTTGAGTCCAACAATTGTAGAAATGCTTGATCCTACTATAGCTTAGTCATAGATTCCACCAAAGGTACTACTATTTAATGACATTCGCTTGCATTTTTAGTTTTCAATTCAAGACATAGGAACCCTAGAAATAGATGAAACTTTGGGAAAATTGTGCATAAATGGTGCATTAAAACCTGAGCATCAACACTTGGAAACCAAGGGATTAACCCATATTCCACACATGCCCTAAGAATTTTACATAAAATGGATAACGTTTATCCTTAGCTGTGTATAGAATAGGTAGGTATGGTTGGAGTAGCCTATTCTCATAATGAAGAAAATGATTCATTGAATCACAAGGATTCTAATGTTGACCAAGGCAAAGACTACAAAAACCGTAAGTTGGGTAGAACTGGAAAAGAAAACTCTTGCCAAATGAGATGGAAGAGGTATGAAGATTAGTTGTGTATCTAACATGGAGCTACAATTTGAAATTCATGTAATAGAACATAAGATATATATCTCTAGTCATCTATACAACATATCATGTGAGCAGTTGATCTCACTTTCAAAGTGGTGAACAACAAAATGTCCTTTGACCTTGCTGAGTTAATGTTGAACCTATTCAACAAAAACATTGAGAGCATAGGAACTTTGAAGAATACCCTATGTAAGTTTAGTTTACTTTTAACCTATTTATTCTTCTTTGTACAAATTTTTTTCTCTTCAAAAGGTATAGTTGTATGGAGAAAAGATGTACCTTTACCATATCAAATCAATGAGTATATAATAGAGATGGGTGAGCATTATGTCAATATCATGGACAATTATTATGATTCATTCAAAGATAAGATGAATAATAGATTCAAAATTCTAAAGAAACTTGTAGAAGATTACAAGGATGATGTTTTTTTTATGGTAGATTGTGACAAAGTGTACATACAAGTAGTCAAACCTAGAGTGGTATGGTTTAAGCCTCTAGGCTATGAGGTTAATATTGATGACACCAAGGACATCATTAAGGAATTGTTGAATGAACCTATAGATTCCAAGGCAAAATATTTTAGTGCATATGATGAAGCTAAAGCTAGAATTTAACTAGAGATAAAGCTTCCTCAAGTTGTCAACAAAGGAAAGGAAAGGATAACAAAACATAGACAAACTAGTTCTTCTCTCTTATTGAGAAAAGATAAAGGAGATTATGTGATTGAAGATGATGTAGAAGATGAGGTAGATGAAACAAAATCAAAAGAAGAAAAGCCAATCAAGAAGAAAGTTAAGGTTATTATAACCAAACCTACCAAGTCATCTACTACAATATTTACAAGGAGAACATCTAGAAAGAAATTTATATTAGGTGAAGAAGTAGAGAATGTGATTTTCAAATGACCTCTACCTACATTTCAAGATAAATTGAAAGGGAATTATTTTGGAGCTGACATAGAAAATTTTAAATCATTAAGATATGAAATCATAAATGTAGAGGAGAAAAAGCAAGTTGAAGACATGATCATGTCTAAGCTAGGAAAATGGAAATATTCACTAGATCAACTTGCACAACAAATTCCCAAGGAGATGATGGAAAAAATCAAGCCAATATGGGGAACATGCCAATAAAACTACAAAGCACATATATGAGCAGGCTCAGGCAACTCATGCCAAGTCTTAATGACAAAGAAATAAAAGAGTCCACGAAGACAAATGAAGATGAACTAACCTTGAAATTTAACACTTGCTTACTACTTATCAATGACATTGAACATGTGGTGAGGAATGCCACTAATACATGGAAGAATATCTTTAATCTTCATCAATAGAGTGATATTTTTGGTCATGTCAAAGATGATGGTGAAGATGAAAAGGAAGAAGAGGAAAATGATGATTACCAAGAAACAAATGATGATAATAAAGATGATGAGGAGCAAGAAGAGAAAGCCAGACAAGAATCTCCCTAAGATTCAAAGAATTGAGGAAAATTACCTTGAAAAGATTGCAGAAATGGTTATGGCCTCATTTCCTCACTCTCTGAGAAAATATTTAAAGCCATTAAGTTTAGAGAAAGCTTCTACTGAGTTGGTTGTGGAAAACATTGTAAATCCAAGTACTCAACCAATCTCTACACCTATTCAACTCAGTATTTCATTGACTAAAGTGATTATCACTTCATCAACTAAGTAGTTAGTGCTTCCTCCATCAATTTTGGCTATTTAGAAACAAGGTATTTCTACAATCAGTGCAATATCTACTTTTCTTGATAGTCCTTCCATTTCCACTATTGCTACTATTCCAAGTATGCAAATAGTGAGTACAAAGATAGTTGAGAGAAAGCTTCAACCATACTAAAGTTTCTAGCAAAGGAAAAGGAAAGGAAGAAGATATTTTTCTTGACAAGGATATATTTATTCTGAATTTAGATATCTCTACTCTAAATATTGATCAAATGCATATAGTAGGTGAGATTTTGTAAAAGAAAGCTAAGCAAAAGAGGCTTAGAGAAGAGAGAAGTAGAGAAAATCAAGTGCTAGAAGATGTAAAGAACATTATTATAGATGCACTTAGCACTAAGGTTGATACTTTCAACCTATTTGGCCTCGATTAGCAGAAGTGGTTTAGAAATTTAATGAAGATTTGAATGGGCAAGAGAAATCGTTTCAAAGAGCAAAGAAGAAGTTTGAAAATAAAGTATTGGAGCTAATAGCACAAAAGATTGTAGTATACCAAGTAGACTTGTCTACTATTCTTAGCTCATTGGAAACCTCTACCAACAATGTCACTTCTCTATTTGGTAAACTATATTATATATTGATCTTTACTCAAGAAATCAAAGATAAAGTCTCCAAGATAGATGAATATCTAAATGCAAGATTACACCAGCTATCACTTGATCTGAGCTACAAATTTTCTCAATATACAAAGATTATATTTTTTATTGATATGCAAGTAGAATTACTAAGGGAAGAAGCCAAGATAAGGGCTACACTTGTAGATATACAAGTCATAATTCTTTTGAACATAGATGCATTGCAAAAACATATTGCATATGCCAAAAATATCATCCATGATAACAACTTCTCATTAGGATTGACCTCTAACAAAAATAATAGTTACATGCAAATATAACTAATATCAGAAAATAGTAGATCACACATTAGAGAACACAAGACACCAAAATTTAATGTGGTTCACCCAATCCCTAGGCTAGGTCCACCAATAGTAAGTCCAATATTATCATGATCTAGTGATTACAACTTGATTACAATTTGTAAAACCTTACAACTCAATACTGATGCAAGAATCAATTTATGCATCACACATTATGAAAATCCCTAATCCTAAGGCATTTAATACAAGCTTTTTTCCACTTACAAAATTAGGGTTATAATAATAGAACAATAGTAGCTAATGCCTTTTACAATATAAGGTCATTTTTGGCTTTGAGGTTACTGCCCTACAAACCCCTCGTGGGGGCATTGCCCCTCGACCCCACCCTGTATTGAAATAGGGAGAATACTTGGGGTGCTACCCTAGAACCTCATAGGGGAACTACCCCCAAACCCTCATAGAAATGATTTGGAGGGAAACTGCACCAAATAAACCTCTAAGTCTAATTAGGCTCCACATCACAACACTTCTCCATAGCTGATGACATGATGGAGTTATTAGTAGAAGTTTAGATTGCATTACATGAAAGCAAGGTCTTGCAAGAAAATTGGGACAAGAAAATTTCACTGATTTTAAAGGTACATTCTAACTTATTGCCACATTTTTGAATAACCATATATCATAAACCTTTGGAATTATGTCAAAAAAAGGGAGAATATGTAAAAAGGGGACAATATGTGATGATGTAATACAAGGGGAGAAGATGAGAAGATGTATAACATGTAAAGTATGTTGAATATATTTGCATGGGGAAGAATCATAATATTATACATATACATGTATAGATATTCAAATAAACATCTATTACAAAAGAAATTTTGAAAAATCTCAAAAATAGAGTATGTTACCAAATTGAAGACATGGGACGAAGACTAAATATTGTTTTGAACTTTTTGAATTCAATTTTGATTGATAAGTTTTTTGTCACTAATTTCAAAGGGGAAGATAGTTGACATTATAGTCAAGTTCTTTTATTACTCTCTCTCTCTCTCTCTCTCTCTCACACACACACACACACACACACACACACACACACACACACACACACACAATTAGATAGTTAGTAGCTACTGAGCTTATCTTGCAGTGTATAGTATTAACCTAGTAATTTAGGCTATACTAAGTTCTACAATTGCTACCAAGTTCTAGGAATAATATTTAGTTTGCACTGAGAAATATCTACCAAGTTGATGATTATAAGTGTAAACCAAGTTTCATAGTGTTTATTGAGTTTCTCAGTGCAAACAGAGTTTTCTAGTGTTTACCAAGTTTGCAACTTTAGTAATATGAATCTAGTGTTGACTGAGATATACATTGTCAACCAAGTAATTCAATTTATACCAAGCTCACAATAATAGTGTTTACTGAGCTATGTAGTGTCAACCAAGTGATTCAATTTATATTAAGCTCACAATAATAGTGTTGACCAAGCTATGTAGTGTCAACCAAGTGATTTAATTCATATGTCAAGTTTTGCAGTATTCACTGAGTCACTAGTGTAGACTAAGTTCAAACTACTTGGAAGTGATTAGTATGAGTTGAGCTTCTATATCTACCAAGTGCATGATGATGTTAAGAATTGACAATGGTTGCCAAGTGTTACAACCTCACCAAGTTTGTCTTCATAACTTGAGTACCTGCAATTGGGCCGACTTTGTGTATTTTGGTGAAACTTGTATTGCATTCAACTTTGATGTATTGTATTTTGGATTGATATAGATGTAATGAATTGTATCACATTTAAAGAATAATAATAAAGAATGAATATATATATATATAAGAGAGTAGAATTACAAAGGAAGGAGGCTATAAGTAGTATAAGGAGTAGCAAAGATTTATCTATCACAACAAGGTGATCATTAGACTCCAAAGGAATCTCATTCAACAAATCAAAGATGTAGATGAGAGATCAACCATTGGTTCATCCTAACAAGTGGAATAGTTAAATCCTTTCATAAGGTAGACTTAAAAGTCTTTTGTAAATCTCTTTACTGAGTGCACGCTTCACTATATGTTTGTAAATCCTTTTGCAAGGTGGACCTACCAGTCCTTATTTCTCCTAATAGGGAAAATCATCAAAAGTGATCATTGTAAGCCTTATTAGGCCAACTTTATAATGCAGTACTAAAGCTTGTGGGTATCATCCCCACCTCATTTTTACTTTCTATTTGGAATGTTTTTGGGTTACCATGTTGTGTGTCAAAGTGTTATAAATGTTTTAATGCTTTTAGTTTTTCATGCATTTAATTAGATCAGAATACATATAAAGGATTGATTGGTGGATTAAGATTAAATTTTATTGGTTACTGATTCACCCCTCCCCTCTTAGTAACCTAGCATATCTTATATTTCCAACAAGTAGAATATCCATTAGATTATTATTATCCATATACTGAGAAAAGCCTTGAATAGTTTTTAGCGGTGGGCTAATACTTCCTATTTTATCTAATTGACACAAAATGGAATTGATGTCACCAACAAGGATGACATTCTTAGAATCTTGTGACTAAATCATATGAGTAAGATTTTTCCAAACTCTAAATTTATCTTGTGTTGAAGTGGGACCATACACATTAACCAAAAGAAAAGAAATATCAAATTTTGACATCAACAACATCTACCAAATATTATGTTGTAGAAGTAGTTGACCCTAAATAGTATGAGGATTCCAAATAACAAGAAGACATCCTAAGGCTCCTATCCCCGGAGAATGAAATGAGGACCATTTTGTCCATTTTGCAATAGTCTTATCAAAATTTTCTTAGGAAAGCTTGGTTTCCTAGAGCACGATTATATTTTCCCTCATAGAATCAATGACTTGTTTGATCCTATGCCTTTTGTCAAAGGAATTAATGCATCTAACATTCTATGAAAAATATTCATTTCTGACAAAAAGAACCTTTCGTTCTCTTTGTCAATCTTTTGGCAACACCAAATCTACCATCCAAGGTAGTGTGAATGCTAGTTACAAGTTCTATCTTAGTTTTAGAACTTTTTGGTTTACCTCTAGATTTTGGTGTCTTGGAGACATTCATGCATTAGGCAAGAGATGGTGCAATTGACAAGATTTATCAAAGTTCAAAAAACACCCCAGAGGTATTGTACTCAGATTCCATGGAAGAGGGTGGAGATGTATGCTCACTCTTAGCAGAAGAAAAGACCAAATGAGTATCTATGTTGTTAATCATTTTTTATGCCTATTGATATATACAGGTCTCTATAGCTAGTGAATCCTTAATAGAGAAAGAATCTGGTAAAGCTTGGATTTCATAACACACTCTATGGATGTCAATAATATATGAAGAGTCATCCTCAATATCTATACTAACATTCCCAAATTTTGATACCCTACAAAATGACGAGGGATATGGAGAAACCTAATTATTCCAAAATTGGAATTCATGGAGAAAATCATTAAGTGTCGAGGATTTTTATTCCTCCTAAGGCACACCTTCTTCTCTTGCAATACCAAACAATATATTAGAAGAAATAATTGAAGGAATTTGATCCCCAATCTGTAGAAGCTTCCACTGAATAGGTGAAATATTGATAGACAAGTTCTTTGGAATAGAATGCAAGAGATTAACTCTTCTAAGTAGATGGATCAAAGATTTGACAATAGAATTTGAAGTGTTTGAAACTAGTAAAATATTTGAAGAGGTCTCTAGAGGTGATGGTAAACTCAAAAGTGCTCCAGGTGAAAAGCTTCAAATATAAAACATTACCATCTTCAAAAGATGTTAGAACATTATATTTGGGGACAATGTGGCATGTGTCCCCTAAGGGCCTTGAGCCCATTTCTTAGAATGCACTAGGCCCTTAAAAGAAGATTGAGTATGATTGGTGACATTATAAGTGTATAAAGTTGTTTTAGAGTTGTGATCTAGACAAACCTCAAGGAAATCCTAAAAACTAGCTTGGCATTGGGTAGTAAGATGAACAAGTCTATGTTGAAATTTTTGAACTGTGGTTTCATCCTAAAATTTGATGGGTTGCAGCCATGAACCCCATTGTGAATTGATAGAAATTTGATTATGGAAAGGTTTACATATGTCAAGAATTAATAAAACTCTAACCTCCAAATGTGGACAATCAAAAGGGATAAGATCATGCTTAAGAAAAATACCAAGCTGATTACCCAAATTTTCAATAACTTTAGGATCTCTCTATTCAAGTGGCAAGAGGGGAAATGAGATCTAGTGAGGGAGAAAGTGAACAACTGAAGGTTATGGCTGGAAATTACAGATCCAAATCATGGTGAAAATCCATGAGCCTTGGCAAAACCATCATTTTGGACTATGGATGGAGTCTTTGTCCTCTTTAGATTGAAAAATAGAAACAAATAATTATGAATTTGAGTCTAATAAAAAGATATCCTTTAACCTTGACCACAAATAGAATTTCCACTCTTTGATACTAGAAAAGGATAATGATGGACAAGAAAACTTACCAATGAGAGCAAATTGGAAAAGATGACCAATAGAGTGCTACAACAAATGACCTAGAAGTGTAACAGTTAGTTGATCTGAGGAGGGAGCTGAGGGAAATTTCTTTTGCCAAATTTGAGAAATTGTTGTTGGTTTGATAAGGGCCCTAGAAAGATCTAAAGTAATTTCTTTAGAACTAGGGGAAATAGTGATTTTCTTTGGATTAGATCCTATATTAAAATAGTTTTCCATGAAGGGAAGGAGATCTATCACTTTCACTACACCATGTACCAAGGGCCCAAGTGTAATTTGCTCACAAATATCAAAGATAGGTTGCTTTTTGTTAACCTGATGGAGATGGTTAGCGTCTCGACCATATTTTTTTCTCTTTATTTTATTGAAGTGATTTGGTCCTCTAAAATTTTTCTTCTAATTATGAGGTGGGTTTTTGGAAATGTTAAAATCTTGGCAATTTTTTTTTTGAAATGTCAAGTCTGGATATGACAAATAGAGGCTTTATGTGAGGATTCTCCATATTCAAAAGTTGATGGGCCATTCCAGTGTCCGTCTACATCTTCCAAGTTCCATGGTGACTTAGTAAACCTATGATGATCATGAAACTATGGATTTACAAAAAAGGGTTTTACAGGTTGTACTACATCTTTACCATGAAATATTGACTTCAAAAATAATGTTCTGTAGATTTTTTTCCATGAATGGGAAGCTTTGAAACCCTAGGTCACACTAAAACCTCTCTACCCACTAAACAACACATGTTGATGAGAATATGTATTCAAAGTTTTCATGCAATGGTAAGTGTTGATGTTTTGGCCAAATGTTAGTTAACCTATACCTATTGGGACAAATCTTTTGTAACCTATACCTACTATTACGCCTCCACAATGACCTATTCTTGTGCTTCCTCTCCCTCCCTAATAATAATATATATTCTAATGATTTATGTTTATTCTTATATATGTTTCAATGGGATTCCAACTAATAGAATCCAATTTAAAAGAAATGTTGTAACAAAAATGTAATGTTGTCCACATTGTCATACTTAAGGTCCGAATTAGTTTAATATGTGAAAAGTTGTTAAAAATATCTTGAAAGAGTAATAATTTTTTTAATGCTTATTCAATGAATATTTGGATATTTATTGAATGTTTATGAAAATTCACAACATTACATTAGTCAAATGTCTGAAGAGTTGTCATGAATGTGAAGAGTCACAAAAAATGCAACAATATAAAACTATATTAAAGTTATAAAAGGAAGTCCAAAGGTCATGGGTACTGTTTGAAAGATCTCAATTGATCAATAATTTATAAAATGCATTGTAAGGTATAATCAATCAAGGAAGGGAAGAAAAATCAATAGTTAAGATATTTTGGAGTACTTTGTACTTGATTTTTTACTAGTTTTTGTAGTTCTTTTGTTGTTTCTACACTCTATACACTCATGTAAAACCTATAAATGATTTATTATTGATATGAGCATAAAAATTGATAATCCTTTCATTTATTTTTTGTTTTAGTTGATTTCATGTAGATTTGAGAAAGTTATCAACATTCTATGATGATAAATTTTTAGATTTTCACATTAAGTTCATATTGAAGCAATGTGTACAACTATTTAATTGATTTTTGAAGCAATGAATTATATTTCTAATGAAATTGGTTTGGTATGTTTCTTTTAAATTTTGTAAAAGTTATGATAGTATTAGTAAAAATAGGTTTTCAAACCACTTCAATGGAGTCATAGAAATATGGATCTTAGTGTGGAGACCATAACTTTGATTCTACCCTTTGGATGTTTTTGAGTTATGGGTATTTTCTTCGGGAAAGGATTGGGCCTAAATTGGATGGCTGTATTGAATAAATAAGACCAGGTAAAAAAAATGTGTATCTCTCTATGTAGGTCTATCTAGAATGGCAAAATTGAAGACTATGTTTTCAAGATTGATTTGTTATTTGATAATGGTGATTTGATTGATGATTATATTGAAAATAATGTATCAATTCCTCTATCATTTTGAAGAAATATTATTGATCATTGAACTCTATGGTTGATTTGGGGGTTCTTGAAGGGTTATGAAAATGCTCTCAATCACATTCATTTTTAGAGAGTTAAAAGAATAATATGATTAGCCAATAAAAATTTAAAATTTTTTTGTTTAAATAATGTGTAAGTTAAACATCTGATATCAAGGAGGCTCAAATAATTTCTTTTGATGACAATTTACTCATTTCTATACTGGTTTTCCTTTTTTATATAGTTAAAATAATAATGGAAAAAAAAGTTAAAATTAAACATTTGAACTCATAAATCTGATGTCGAGGATAGTCCAATAATTTCTGATAACGAGAAGACATTATACCTTCTTATGAAAGAGGAAGCATCAACACTTTAATAATAAATTTCTAGTAAAAATTAGACACAAAGAAGTAGTGAGGAAAAAAAATAGCACAACTAACAATACATAGATATATGTGGCAAACCCTTGACAATATGTTAAGGAAACATCTACAAGAAATGTATTAGTAATATTATTTCTCAGAGGAAAAATAGTTTACTTCTACAAACTTCACAACTGTCGAAATATTTAGGCTTTCATAGAGAAGACAAATATAGAACATCTTGAAGAAACGATAAATCTCTAAACATAGAATAAATCCTAACTTATTCCTTCAAAAATCTAACAATTTTCCTTTAGAAAATAAAAATATTTTATATTTATAAACAAGAGAAATATTTTTTCACAATTAATTTTTTTATGCTTCTCTTCATTGTTGTCATTATAAAAAAATATCCACCTTGAAAAAAATTTACCAAATACTTTTCCAATATAATGTATAACCCCTTTTATAAACTAAGAGAAGGCACACTCCACTTCATCTTTTCAACAAGAAGTGGTTTAGTAAACAAGTTTGCACAATTTTTAGGTGTATGGACTTTCTCAAGAGTTGCTCCACCTTCTTCAACAATATGTACTACAAAATGGTACTTAGTTTCAAAATTTTGGTTTTACAATGATAAGATGGAGTTAGCCAAAAGGAAAGTATTTATACTATCACATAATATAGTCATATTATCCTTAACTTTTCCAAAATCACCTAAAAATCTCTTCAATCAAATTGCCTCCTTACATGCATGTGACACAACCATATATTCTTCCTTAGTTGTACACTTGAAAATTGTAGCTTGGAGATTTTATATTTGACAAATTTCTTCACCTATAAGAGTAAATACATAACCTAATGTTGATTTCATTTTTTTTTCAAATCACTTAGAAAACCAAAATCAACATAACAACACAGTGAACCACTACAACAATTGTAGGTGATACAATAATTACTTGTGCCTCTAAGATATTAAAGTACACATTTCACACGTTCCCAATTTTCTTTATCTGCATCTCATATGTATCTACTAATAACACCCACTATATGCACAAAATTTATTGTGCATACCATTGTATATATTAAACTTCATACTACATTTTCATATGGTACAAAAGACATATAATCCTTTTTGTACATAGTACTAGGACATAAATTTGAAGAAATCTTAAAATGAGAAATCAAAAGGATATTAACAGGTTTCACATTTTCCATACTAAATCTAATTAGAATATTCTCCACATATTTCTCCTATGAAAAAAATTCTTGCCATGGTCCTTGTCTCTATGTATTTATATACCCAAAACTTATTTTCTTTCTCCGAGATCCTTCATGTAAAAATTCCTAACCAACTAAGCCTTTTACTTATTAATTTCAACCATGATTTTATTTTCTACAAATATGTCATCAACATATAATACTAAGATAAGAACTTTCAAAGTAAACACAATGGTCATACTAGCTTCTTTCAAAGTTTTGGCCCACCATGACATAACTTCTTGTACCATTGTGTGGGTGATTGGTTGAAGCTATAAAATTACTATTTGAGTTCACAAACAAATTTCCTATTGTGATCTTGAACAATCCCTACTAGTTTTTCCATACGTATATGCTCATCAAATCTCCATGTAGAAATGTTATTTAAAGTCTAGTTACTCTAACTCTAGAATAAGTAATGTAGCTAATTCCAATAGAATCTTAATAGAAACAAGCTTAACAACTAGTATAAATTTTTGTTAAAAAAATACCTTCTTTTTTAGAATATAAATTTTCTACTATAATTGGCTTATAAATATCAATTTTATCATTGATTCCATTCTTTAGTTTAGAGACCTACTTGTAGCCAACAACTTCTCTACCCTCTAATATTTCTACCAAATTTTGTGCCTTATTCTTCTCTAAGACATCCATTTCTTCTTTCATTTCTATTTCCCATTTAGCTCTACTCATTACTTCCTAGTAAAAAGTTGGTTTATCATTGTTAGATATCGAAGTGATAGATTAAAATCAAATCACCATACCTTTTAGGAGGATTTTTTAATCATGTAGATATCCTAAGATATGGTTGTGGTATTTCTATAGTTACATGTATATTTTCTACATTTTATCTTCATTACAAGGATTTTCTTGTGCTTTCTCTTCTTTAGAAGGATGCGTTCTCAACAGATTTTTTAGATATTGTGGTACTTGTTCCTATTCCAAATTATTTTCTATAATATCTAATTTTTCTAGAGAGTATTCATAAAATAGTACATATCTTCTAATGATGACTTTATAGGAAGTAGGATCCCATAACCCATATTCATTAAATCTATCACTATAGCCAATATAGGAGTATTTATTAGAGTTAGGATCTACCTTAAAATATTGGTTCTTAGAAATAAAGGAATAATCATCACAACCGAATATTTTAAAATTTTAAAATCACATGAATAACCTTTCCATACCTCTTTAGGAATTGTGTAATCTAATGCAATTGATGGTGACCAATTTATGAGATAGTATGTTATATTAACTCCTTCTATACAACACTCTTTTCATAATTTGGAATTATTGTGAATACTTCTTTTTGTCTCTAGAAGAGTTCTATTCATTTTTTCAACTATACCTTTTCTTGAGGAGTGTAAATTATGGTTTTGTGCCTAACAATCCCAACTTCCTTGCAATAATTTTCAAATGCTAAATATGTGAACTCATCTCAATTATCTTTTATTAAACACTTTATTGATCTTCCTACACACTTTTTAACTAAAACTCTAAATTATTTGAATATAGAAAACAAATCATTTTCAGTTTTAATTATAAAAAAAATACCATACCCTTCTAGAATGCACATCTATAATTGAACAAAATATGATTATCCTCCAAAATAAACTATAGGTAATTGACCTCATACATCTAAAGTTATATAGTCTAGAATATTTTTTCTTTTATGACTTCCATACATGAAGTTGTATCTACACTGCTTCCAAAAGACACAAGGTACAAAAAAATTCAAATTCAAAGATTTTAAGTTTGCTAGAAATTTAAAATTTGTTAGTACCTTTAGCCTTTTTTGACTCATATTACCCAATCATTGATGTGAGATACAAGTAGATATTTTCCTTAGACACCACTATTTCTTGACTTATATCATTAGTTCCTTCTAGCCTAGAAAAGATTAAGAACTTTATATCCTTTATTACCACTATAATTCTCATGGACACTTTAAGAGATTCACCTTCACGAGAGAATTTATAACCTCTTGAATCCAAAATACACAAGGGAATAAAATTATTTTTTAGTTCAAGAACATATCTTATCCCTATCAATGTTGTATCTTTGTTACTATCTTTACAAAGAAAACCAACTCATCTTGATCTAAAATACATTCGTCTTGATGTTGTAAGATATTACAA
Source organism: Cupressus sempervirens (assembly GCA_028749045.1). Classification (NCBI taxonomy): domain Eukaryota; kingdom Viridiplantae; phylum Streptophyta; class Pinopsida; order Cupressales; family Cupressaceae; genus Cupressus; species Cupressus sempervirens. The sequence goes on along the minus strand of CM053787.1, from coordinate 586,555,295 downwards.
ATAGATAACACTTACCCACCGCACTTAAATTTGCCTGAGCTAGACTTTCTTCCTATTTGGATTTATCATTCTCTTCCTTTATTTTCTAACAATATTTCATGATCTGATTCTTTATTACAATAGCAACATTGTCCATTACTCTTTTGGCCTCTTGACTTGAATATGAATTTAGATCTCAAACCTTCCCCTTTTTGTATAGAATGATCTCTAGCCACCATTTCTTCTTGTGTGGAAGTTTTTATACTAGACTTACTTCACACCTCTTTAGAAAAACATGATCCCACGATAAATTTAAATTGAATACACTGATTTGTACTAAAATTAATAGAATTATTTAAATGATTCAAAGATTAGGTGAAGAACATAATAGTGTTATTGTTTTATCTTCATCTTCAATTCTACCATATATACTATCTAATTGATTAATTATAGTATTAAAAATAATTAAATAATTATTAATTTTGATACCTTAATTCATTGGATATAGAGTTACCTCTTCAAATTAAGTCTGGTTGTAAATGATTTTGTCATATAAAGACTCTTTATTCAATTCAATAAACATGTAGTTTTATCTTCTTCAACAATATTAAAGAGAAATTAATCTACCAAATAAATTGAAATTGTTCTTAGGGCTCTCATATCCATATCTTTCCAATAATCAATGGTTATTTCTATTAGTTTCTTTGACTTTTCAACAATGCCTTATGCAATCCCTACCACACTAAAAAATTACATGTCTTCAGACTCCATAGGTAAAAGTTATTTTTCCCATTCAATTTATCCACCTCAAAACATACATTTGAATCCATTTTCTTTTGACACTAAAAATTATCAACAATAAATCCTAATAATAGCTATTGCAAAAAGAAATTTCTCTAATACCACTTGTTATGAAACCAGAAGAATTAACCTATGAATAATAATTTTCTAGCATAAATAAGATGTAAATAAGTAGGGAGAACAATAAATAAGAATAACAAAAAAAATGATAATACATGGATATTCATTGTAAAACCTTGGAAATATCTCAAGGAAACATCCACATGGAAATTAATTGTAATCTTATTGCTCAGAGGAAAAATAATTTACATTTACAAACTTAGCTATTGTTATAATATTTCTCTTGAAAACATCATGTTATGTCATTATAAAGAAAATATATATACAACCTCTTGAAGATAAGAGAAACCTCTAAACATAGAATTAAAACCAATATATTCCTTCAAAAAACTAAAAAATTTTATTTGGAAAGTTAGAAACTATTATTTTTCTAAAATAAATAAAGATTGTTTTGAATCTTATTTTTTCCCTAATTTTCTTCATTATTGTGATTATCTAATACACCTCTCTACACATTCTAGAGAATTAAAAGAACAATAAAACAAGAAAAAAATATAAATTCCTTACTTAGATAATGAGTAAATCATAAGTTAGATACTCAACACACTATGATAACTAGTGGGACAATAATAGTTCCAAATTCTAGCACTATGGTGATCTTGTTTGCAGAACATTCATCATTGTTTGAATTTTTTTTCATTTGTCATTTTTTAGGTTTTAATAAATTAGAATAAGATAGGAATTGATGAGACCAGAATATGGTCTATTTTTTCATTTCATTTTTAGCTTAATTTGCAAACTTTCTAAAGACTTTGATGTTCAAGAACATGATGTTTATGATGATTTTAGACAAATGTGTGCGTAATTACCTTTCAAGATCAAAATGAATATGCTATGAAAAGATATGTCATTTAATTAAAAAATAGTGTGAGAATGATGCTTTCTCTTCCTTAGCTAGGTTGGGTAGTTCTCCTACAACAATGTGACATAGGATAAACTAATTTAGATAACATGTTTTAGATAAGTCTTGATGTATGTTATTATCTTGGAGGCACCGATATTTTGTAGATATAAAAGTGAGGTCAACTCAACCAAGTGGGAGTCAAAGTGGTTGCTTGCATTATTGGAGCAACACCAACCAGAGAAAATTTAGGGGTTGTGAGCTCCTAGATTATTGTTCTTTTTTTTGTCACCGAAATTAATGAACTAGTTGTAATAATCAATATCATTATTTGCTTTGATAGTTGATGAGTCAAAAATCTAGGAATTCTGTTCCTAGTCCATGTTTTTAAATAACTAGAAGCCTGTGTTCCAAAGGGTTAAGTTTTTAGTCACTTTTCAATAGAAGAAGTCTGTTGAGTACAGAATACAATCTTTTTGTTATCAGTATTTACGTTTCATCATTGTTATGAATAAAAGGGACATTTTAAGTTTTCACCTCTAAGTTATTCTACTTCACTTCTTTATGGGGGCTCGCACAGGAAGTGAATTAATTAGCTAACATAGGATTTACATTCAGTTAATAGAACTAAGGTAGACGTATTGTTCCTATAGCCATTAATAACAAGATTAGTGTGTTGTTCCTATGGCATAGGCAGTTGAAGTAATTCCAGCTATATTTTCATGCTTTGTTAAAATAGGTTTGATTCTTATCTTTAGCTTAGATATCTTGTAGCTTAAGCATTTTAGTTTCCTTAGAATAGTTCTTAAGTTGAGATAAGCTTGAAGCATATATTTTGCAAACGCCATTCCAAGTTTATGTCTCTAGTTGATAAATTAAATGAGTCCAAATGAGTTGGGTATGAACCACTTGAGATGTCCAATATTAGGTTAGGTAGTCCATTACTATATAATTTTGATCCCTTTCTTTGGCCAAGCACTTTTGGTGCCATTGTCAGGGATGGTGTTAATTCAAACTAGTCTTTCTAGTTGTATTTCTATTCTAAGGAATAGAAATAGAGTTTAGTAGTAAAGAAGCATGTTATACATATAAGAAGAGACCACTTAGGGAGATTCCTTCCTCATGATAATTAGGAAGAGCCAATCAATGATCCTCAACCTGAGATAGATGAGCCCCAAGGAGAGAACAATGAACAATAACTCTTTGAAAATCCATTTGCTGACATTGCCACTAAATTAGAAGAATCAGTCCACTTAAATGAACTTTTTGATGAGCCTTAATATCAAGATAATCCACTTGCCATTTTTATCTATCAAGCATCACCTCTCCTTTAAAGAATGGTTGTCCCTACCTTTACCTTTCCTATCCCACAGTTGCAAGGGAACCAAAATTTGAAGAATATACCTACTACTACACTTCCAAAATTTTATGGCCTTATCAAAGAAGATCCTGAAGCCTTTCTCTTTGAGTTTTAATCCTTTGTAGGAGTTACAACTACAAAACTGATGCCCATAAGTTAAAATTGTTTCCTTCCACTTTGAAGGATACTAATCTTTGATGGTTCATGGGGTTGGGTGCAAATGCTTTAGTGAATTGGACTAAAATGAGTAACTTGTTTCTTCAAAAATATAAAGAATATTGCAGAGGTCAAGATATGAAGGGGAATGACATTTTTAAAATGTCACAAAAGGAGGGTGAAACTTTGGAAGACTATGTTTCCATATTATTGTTTAATGTGCAGTGAAATACACAACATAACCTAAATGAAGAATCTAAAAAACATCTTTTTCTGAGAAGTGTGCAAGAAGAAATCATTGAATCCCTAGACCTAATGGCTGGAGGAGATGTTACAAAAAAAACTTTGAGTGACATCAAGGAAATATGTTAGAACTATTGAGGAGCTAATATGAAGAAGGGTCAAGACTGTCAAAGATGGAGTTATCTAATTTGTTGTCTGATTTCAAGCAGGATATCATTAATGATGTTGCTATTAAATTGGTTATCATGCAAGCTTGAAGGAAAAAGGATGAAGTTGATGCCATGCTAACTAAATTTTTCTCTTGTTATAGAGAAAGAAAGAAAAATTGCACATGCAAGACCATTCTAGTAGTAAATGCACAACCAATGCCCACTAAAAGAAATTGATGAGGATATAGGACAAGTGATTTATGTTGCTCAAAGGTGACCATGGTCTCAGAGACAAGGTACACCTCAAGACCCTTTGAAATTTTTTTGTTATCATAATAATCAGTGGCAAGATTAAATTCTCCCAAATTCTATCCCTCAAGAAAATAATTGGCCCAACCCACAACCTTAGTATAATCAAGCCTACCATCAACCACCTTAGTATCCCTAGAAAAATACTCAATGGCCTCAACAAAACAACCAATATCCTTAGTGGGGCCTAAATCAACAACCTCTGTATCAAGGGAATTGATAGCAACCACCTATGTGGGGGCCAAGCTAATCACCTCGATAGCAAGCCTTGATGCCTTTGCCTTAGCAACAACCCCTAATGCCTCCACCTTATTAGCAAGCCTTGATGCCTTTGGCTCTTGTAGCTAATGCTAGTCCATAGAAGAAAGCACAACTTCCTACTTAGTCAACACCAAATCCCAACAATAAGTAGCAAGCTTATTCTCTTCAAGTCAATGATATTCATCTCAGGTCCAAAACCAAGTTGCTTGCACCTAAAGGACCTATTATAACTAAGGTTGCTGATACTAAAAATAGTCTAGCAAGTCAACCAATTGATGTCCCAATTTCTCTATCTGTTCAAGCATCTAACCCTCCATTTCCACAAAGATTAGTTCCTATAGCTCCATCCAAACCAAACCCTATAGCAACTGATCTCCTAGACCAATTGAAGAAAATGACTATATAGATTCCCTTATTGGATGTGCTTAAGAAGATTCCCCTTTACAATAAAACTTTAAAGGAAGTGTGTGTGAAGCAGTCTGCTAGAAGGAAAAATGATCCTCCTACCATCCATGTATTGCGACAACTTTCTAATTTAATGTTGAGAAAAGCCTTAACACCTAAATATTATGATCCAACAAGTTCTATTGTTACCATACATATAAATGACATCCAAATTCATAATGTTTTAATTGATTTAGGAGCATCAATTAATGTCATGACCAAGGAAGTGTTGTTAAGACTTAGCATTATTGGATTAAGGGATACTCCTATAATACTCCAGTTAGTAGATAACTCAACTATCAAACCTTATGGTATAATAGAAGATATCATTGTAATCTTGGATTCCCTAGATTTTTCTTTAGAATTTGTTGTGTTATCACCAATAGGCACCCTTGGAGGATATCCATTAATCTTAGGAAGACCTTCATTGGCCATTATAGATGCATGCATTGCATATTAGTGAAGAAAAATTACAATATTAGATGGTGGCAATGCTAAGAAGTTAACCTTGTACTCTCTTGCACAACCTCAACTAGATCTTAACCAAGTTTCTTGGCTAGACCTTGGTGATGATCCTCCAAAAGCTAATTCTATTCAATAGCTCATGATGCTAGAAAGAAACCCATTTGTGTGTCCTAGGAAGAAGATGATATACTGGTAGCAATCCTTAATAATCAATATGAAGCTAAGGAGTCTACTTCTAAAAATCTTGTTGGCTCCTTACAAACTAGACTTCATAAATGTGATGCACCTCAATCTCCTACAACACCTAATTACCTTCACATATTATTACCCCATGAAATTAAATCTCCATCAATAATAGAGGTCTTAATGATGGATAAGGTAAAGAAAAAAGAAATTGTGGTAGGAAAAGAGTTGAATATTAATAATGAACTTACTACATCTTAGATGACAAGTATCATTAAATTGTTGCAAAATAGTTAGCAAACCTTTCCATGGGACTATACTAATATGAAGGGTTTAGATCCTAGCCTTTGTACACATGGGATATTCATCAACTCGAAGTGTAAGCTAGTAAGAAAACCTTAGAGGAGGGTAAACCTAGCATTAAAAGATATAGTCAAAGAAGAGTTACAAAAACTTCTTAATGCTGGATTTATTTATCCTATTTCTGATAGCTAATGGGTGTCACCTCTGGTTAATGTTCCAAAAAAGGGGTAAAATGGAGAGTATGTGTGGACTACAGAGATTTTAATAAAGCCACTAAAAAGGATCATTTCCCTCTACCATTCGTTGATCAAGTACTGGATAACTTAGCAGGAAAAAGGTATTTCTCATTTCTAGATGGTTTTAGTGGCTATAAGTAAATCTAGATATCTCCAAAAGATCAGGATAAGACAACATTCACCTATCCATGGGGAACATTTTCTTACTCTATCTTACAATTTAAAGTATTCAATGCACCTATAAATTTTTAGCAAGTGCTACTTAGCATTATTTCTGACATAGCTATAGATTGTGTTGAAATCTATATTGATGACTTCACCACTTATGGTGACACATTCAAGCAAGTCCATGCCAACTTGGAGAAGGTATTAAAAATGTGTTAAGAATGTTGGGATTAAAGATAGAGTAACTGAGGGGGGGGGGGGGCGCTGAATCAATTACTAACAAAAATTAATCCACAGATCCCTTAGGCGTCTTAAAGATCTAGTTACTACTGATACTTAGTAAATCAAACTATTACTTATCTTCAAGCATTCATGCATGTAACTAAAAACAAAAATAACACAATAGACACTAGATTTAACGTGGAAACCCAATATGGGAAAAAACACCCAGTAACTAGTCACCAATTTTTCACTCTTCTAAAGTGACTTGTTAGGAGCCAACTCTGTTAAAGGTTACAATACACACTATTAGGTGTTAACCTGTTAGAGGATTTAATCACCCTATTAGGAGTGGCCTTGCTAGAGGTCTTGAGAAAAATTCAACTGAACTATCACCCTATTAGAGGATTTACAAAATGGCTATTAAACCAACTCTATTAAGAGATTTGAAATCACTACTACAATGGTTAAAAAGCAACAATGAATTGACCTGAACAAGAAGCAATTGAATCTTCTGGCTATGGGTCTCTATTTAGCATCATTAGATCCTCCTTGATCAAATATAGCTTTTCTGCTTGTCAATGATCTCTAATCATCCTTCAAATTCTCTTCCACAATAATCAGTCTTCATATCACATTAATTCCACACACACTTCCACTTCACACTTAGAATTCACAAATTGACCTCTTAATTATACCATTTAGATTGTCAAGTCAGCCCATTTACATGTTACATTTACCAATAAACTATACATTAATCAGCTACAAATATTACTCTAAACAAATAACCATTATTTCATAAAATAATGAAATCCTTTACTGGCCAACCCTACTTGGTAAATACTACTTCCAGAAATTTCCTAAGTTAACCTTCTTAACTTGGTTAACATTGCAATATTCATAAAATCCTTTGGCTACTGAGTTTACTTGGTAAGAACTAAATTCATTCATGAGAGCTCGGTAAGAACTGCTTCTGCCACATTTCCTTTGATGACTGAATGAGCTCGATAAGAACTTTTTTTGCCACATTTCCTTTGATGATCAAGTTAGCTTGGTAAGAACTATTTACTTGGTAGATACTATAGTAGATTCTATCCTTTTTCCTCGCTCACCTTCTAAGCTCGGTAGACTCTGTCCTTTGCCTTGCTGACCTTTTGAGCTTGGTAGACACTGTCCTTTGCCTTGTTGACCTTCTAAGCTTAGTAGACATTGTCCTTTGCCTTGCTAACCTTCTAAGCTCAGTAGACTCTATCTGATGATTAATATGACATTTGTGTGACATCAAATACAACACACAATTGAACAATTATATCCAACAATCTCCCTCTTTGGCATTGATGGAAACACAGCATGTCATAGCAGAATAAAATTTGAAAACAAGTCTTTTACTGATAGAATACTTCACTTTCTACAAAAAGCTCCCTCTTTCATAATAATCTCTCCCTCTTAAAAAAACTCTTATTATTTTGCAAATTTTAGAAAGATATGACAGTATACTCTCCCTCTTTGACAACACATGCCAAAGACAACTCAAAATAACTGAATAGCATTGTACTTGATGTACTGATTCATATACAATGTCTTCATTGGTTTGCTGCATCAACTGATAGATCTTCAATTCTGTTCCTGCTGATGCACCACTAGAACTATATTTTAGTGAGCTTTAGATTAGGGGAATGAACCCTAACTTGCCTCTTAGATATAAGAATGCATCCTTAGGTAAAGGCTTTGTGAATATGTCAGCAATTTGTTCCTTTGTATGGACATATTCTAATCTTATTTCCTTTTCTCGCACTAATTCTCTAACAAATTGATACTTTATGGCAATATTCTTGGTTTTTGAATGCATCACTGGATTCTTGGACATGTTAATTGCACTTGTGTTATCACAAAACATAAAAACTAGTTCTTTAATTTCTTGCTTCATACCTTCCAATAATTGTTTAAACCACACAATGTTTGAGCAATATACTGCTGCTGCAACATATTCAGCCTCTTCTGTGGATTGAGATGTATAATTCTACTTTTTTTTTGTCCAAGAAACCAACCTTTTTTCAAGAAAGAAAGATTCTCCACTTGTGCTCTTTCTGTCATCAATATTTCTTGTCCAATGTACATCAGTGAACACATTTAAATCCAAATTTCCTCCAATTTTATACCATAATCCATAATCTTTAGTTCCTTTTAAGTATCTCATGATCCTTTTGATTTCCATCATGTGATTTTCTTTTGATTTTGCTGAGAATCTTGCTACAATTCCTACTGCAAGGGCAAGATCTAGTCTTGTGTGCACTACATATTGCAACTTTCCAATCATAGATCTATACAATGTTGGATCCACTTCTTTTGATTCATCATCCTTGGTAAGTTTTAATCTAGTACACATAGGAGTCCCAATTGGTTTGCAGTCTTCCATACCAAATTTTTTTAGTATCTCCTTGATGTATTTAGATTGAGTGATGTAGATGTCATTCTCAATCTATTGAATTTGAAGACCAAAAAAGAATTTGATTTCACCAAACATTGAAATTTCAAATTCCTTGTTGATTTGTTCTAAAAATTCTTTGCAAAGATCATCATTTCCTGTGAACAAAGTATCATCTAGAAATATTTCTGCCAAAACAATCTTATTATCTAGTCCTTCCTTTATGTACAAACTACTATTGTCATTAGTTCTTTGAAAACCAATTTAAATAAGATAGTTATGCAATCTTTCATACCATGCTCTAGGGACTTGTTTTAGACCATATAATATTTTATGCAATTTGTAGACCATGTCCTTCTTGTTTGGATGAACAAAACCTTCAGGCTGTTCAATGTAAACCTCTTCATCCAATATGCCATTGAGAAATGTTGACTTGACATCCATCTGATAAAATTTGAATCCACTATTAAGTAGTTGTGTCAAACTCAACAAATTATTCTTTAGTCCTTCTACCCAATATGCATTATCACATACAAGTTCCTTGGTTAGTGAGATTCTTCCTTTTCCTCCTTTACAACAAGGTTCATTGTTACCAAATCTTACACTGCCACCATCATAGTCTTCAAAGTTTTCAAACTTAGTTTTATCACTATTCATGTGATGAGAGCAACCACTATCTATGATCCATGTATCATTTCTACTCATATGAGAAATGAGTGTCATTTCTTCATCATTATCAGACTCATCTTTCACAACAATGTAGACAATTTCATCTTCTTCTTCTTCATCATCAGAATCATTACAATATTTAGCCATGAAACATGTTTTCTTACCTTTATCCTTGAATGATTTGAAGTCTTTCTTGCCATTGTACTTGTGACCTTTCTTCTCATCTTTGTTCTGCTTATTTGGGCACCTAGCTACAATATGTGCAATTTCTTCACAAGAAAAGCAGATTAGAGGAACTTTACCTTTGTATTTCCCTTTATCTCTTGAATATTTTCTTGCTAGTAGAGCTTCAACCACCTTAGGATCACTGTCTGATTGTGGATCCTTCATCTTTTTCCCTTTTTCTTTGAGTGAAAGGTTGGCTTCAAATGTTGATTCAATGTTCTTGATAGCTGGAACATAATTGTCATAGTTGTCTAGCTCAAATGTAGCCAATCTTCCAACTATGACCTCTAAATTTATTTTATGATTTGCTTCACATCTTCTTTCTTGAATTGCAGAGACTCTGATTGCATAAATGAGAAGTAGAGTTCTAAGAACTTTACTTATAACTGTCTCATCATTGATATCTCCTCTAGATGCTTTGATTGCACTAAAACATGCTTTAACTCTTTCAACATACTTTTCAATGTTTTGATCCTCTCTCATCCTCATTTGATCAAATTGTCCTCTCAAACTTTTTGCTTTGGCTCTTCTCACATTATCATCTCCTCCATAGATCTCTTTTAGTTTGTTCCACATTTCAAAGGTAGTTTTGCAATCCTTGATGTCATCAAATTCTTCATAACTCAAAGCAGATGCTATATCTATCATCATGTTCTTGTGAGTCTTCTTTTTAGCAATATCATTGATAGATAATGTACCAAAAGGTTCTTTATATTTTTCATCGAGGTACTTTAGCCCTGTATCACCAATAGAAGCCAGATGAAGCCTCATCAATCCTTGTCATGCTGAGAAGTTGTCCCTGTTAAGTCTTGGAATTTCCCTTTTGTAAGACATCTTGATCTTTAGCATAGATCCTTGAAATCTTTTCCTATAAGCACCAAAAGCTCCGATAGCAATTTTTGGGATTAAAGGTAGAGTAACTGAGAGGGGTTTGAATCAGTTACTAACAAAAGTTAATCCACAGATCCCTTAGATGTCTTAAAGATCTAGTTACTGCTGATACTTGGTAATCAAATGTTGTAACTCGATAAATCAAACTATTACTTATCTTCAAGAATTCATGCATGTAACTTAAAAAAAAAAGAAACACAAGAGATACTAGATTTAATGTGGAAACCAAATATGGGAATAACCACCAAGTAACTAGTCACAAATTTTTCACTATTCTAAAGTGAGCCCTATTAGGAGCCAACCCTGTTAAATATTACAATACACACTATTAGGTGTGACCCTATTAGAGGATTTAATCACCTTGTTAGGAGTGGCCTTGCTAGATATATTTAGAAAAATTCAACTGAACTGTCACCTTGTTAGAGGATTTACAAAATGGCTTTCAAACTAACTCTATTAAGAGATTTGAAATCATTGCTATAATGGTTAGAAAGCAACAATGAATTGACCTGAATAAGATGAAACTAAATTTGTTGGCTATAGGTCTCTGTTCAACATCATTAGATCCTCCTTGATCAAATATAGCTTTGCTGCTACTCAATGATTTCTGATCATCCTTCAAATTTGCTTCCATAATAATCAGTCTTCATATCGCATTAATTCCACACACACTTCCACTTCACACTTAGAATTCACAACTTGATCTCTTAATTATACCATTTATATTGTCTAGTTGACCCATTTACATGTTACATTTACCAATAAACCATACATTAGTCAGCTAAAAATATTACTCTAAACAAATAAATGTTATTTCATAAAATAATGAAATCCTTTACTGGCCAACCCGGCTAGGTAAATACTACTTCCAAAAATTTCCTAAGTTAACCTTCTTGACTCCGTTAACATTGGAATATCCATAAAATCCTTTGGTTGCCGAGTTTACTTGGTAAGAACTAAATTCCTTCATGAGAGCTTGGTAAGAACTGCTTTTGCCACATTTCCTTTGATGACCGAGTGAGCTTGATAAGAACTATTTCTACTGCATTTCCTTTGATGACTAAGTTAGCTCACTAAAAGCTATTTACTTGGTAGATACTACAAGTTTTCTTTACTAACCTCCTGGGCTCAGTAGACTCTATCCTTTTGCCTCGCTAACCTTCTGAGCTAAGTAGACTCTATCCTTTGCCTTGCTGACCTTCTGAGCTCAGTAGACACTATCATTTTCCTTGCTGACCTTCTAAGCTCGGTAGACATTGTCCTGTGCCTTGCTGACCTTCTCAACTCGGTAGACTCTATCTGATGACTAATATGACATTTGTGTGACATCAAAGACAACACACAATTGAACAATTATATCCAACAAAGAATACAATCTTTCTCTTAATACTGAGAAGTGTTATTTCATGATGGAAGGAGTTGTTCTTGGACACTATCTTTTTTCTTTCAACATTCAAGTGGATCTTGTAAAGATTGCTATAATTACCAATCTACCAATGCCAATAAAACAAACATATGTCAAAAGATTTCTTGGACATGTAAGATACTACAAGAGGTTCATCAAAGATTTTAGTAAGTTTTTTTCTCCTTTATATAACTTACTTAAGAAGCAAGTTGAGTTTGAGTGGACACAAGACTGTGAAGCAACATTCCAATAATCAAAGGATGTTTTGACAACAACACCTATTCTTAGAGGACTTGATTGGAAGCTATGCTTCCACATTCACATAGATGCATCTCACACTGCTTTAGGGGCAATTCTTAGACAAAAGGAAGGTATTTTTGAGCATGCCATTTACTATATTAGTAAGAAGTTTCAAGGTGCTAAGTTTAACTATACTATCACTAAAAAAGAATTTAATTTTCTTGTGTATGCACTTAATAAATTTCAGCATTGTATCACAAGCTATGAGGTTTTTTTCAACATTGATCGCTCTACTATAAAATACTTGACGAATAAACCTATTATCTCTGGTAGATTAGCATGTTGGCTACTCCTCATGCAGGAGTTTAATGTCAAGATAATAGATAAATCAGGCCGAGAAATGTAGTAGCAAATTTTCTATTAGGACTTCAAGTACTTGATGATCCTCTAGCCATAGATGATAGGGTATGTGTAGGATCATGGTGTGCCAAAAAGTGGTGATCTAAAAAATCTATAATTCTAAAATATCTCAAACCATTTCAAAATCTATTCTAACTTTTTTCCCACCCACCCTGATACCAAATGAAAACAATTAATATCTTTATAAGTTCTAATATATCTTTTGATACCAAACCTATATGGTCAACTTTAAAAACATCCTAAAAATATGCTTTTGGCCCATTTTTATGTGATTTTTACTTTAAACATGTAGCTAACAACTTTTTTTCACCAAAATTTGATGAAATGAAAAGGGTTTCTTAATAATGTTCTTATATTTACATAAATATAAGGTTTTCCAAATAATGAGTTTAGTAAGTAATTATTACTTATTTTCTAATGGAGTTACGTATAAAATGCTGACTGACACACTACTTGAAAAACAACTATAACTTTCAAATGGTACAACAATTTTTAAATCCAAAAGATGCACCGCATTCTATGTTTCTTCTACTATAAGGAAAAAAATGAAAAATTGAATTTTGTAGAGTTTTGAATTAGTTAAGGTGGACAAACATGAGAGTTTTTTATTCCAAAAATACAAAAGTCAAAAATTAATTATTTATTATTTTTTTGAATAAAAATACCCAAGAATATGTGTCACATCTAGGCATGAGTCTACTACTTATATCTAGAATATTATCAAAAAATATTATCATTTGACTTTAATTAAGGTGGTCAGACATACGTCTACTTATTTTTGTTCTAAATTTTTTGTAATATTGCATTAAAATTCAAAATTTTGACCAATCAATTTTTTTTTTTTTGAGATAAGACCTAGTAGTTTAGAAACTAGATTCAATTTTCTAGAGATTCTTTTCTATCAACTTTTTGATATAAAGTTAATAACATGTAGAAAATTGCACATCTAGTTGACATAAACCTGATTTTTTGATTTTTTATTGCCACTTAAGAGCATAGTTTGGTTGACCATGATCCTACACATACTTGATAACTTTCTTGATGAGCATTTATTCTAAATAGAAATGATAACCCATGGTTCATGATATAGAGAATTATCTTGCTACAGGAAGAACACCACCACACTTTTCACCCAAGCAACACTATCTCCTTGTAGAAAAGAGTTTCAGTTTCTCATGGATAGCTGAATTGATCTTCTACACTAGACTAAATCAAGTAACTCATCGATGTGTAAGGGAAGATGAAACTTATGACATCCAATGGGCATGTCATGATGAACCATGTGGGGGTCATTTTGTAGTAAAAGGAAAATCCTACAAGATTTTAACAACTGGATACTACTGGCCTACTCTTCACAAAGATACAACAAAGTATACAAGATGATGTGATCAATGCCAACACATGGGAAGGCTCACTAAAGCTGATGAAATGCCCCTGTAGCCACAAGTGGTAGTCACACCTTCTAATACATGGGGAATCAATTTTGTTGCTCCAATACATCCCTCTTCTCATGGTAAATCATACATCTTAGTATGTACCAATTATGCAACTAAATGGGTTGAAGCACAAGCTATGGCACATGCAAGAGATCACAAAGTAACAATTTTTCTATATGAATGCATATTCACCAGATTTGGAATACCTAGAGAAACTATCACTGATCAAGGAGCTTAATTCACATCAAGCTTGATTATAGAGCTCATGAAGAAGTACATGATTCATCATGGTACATCTTCCCCATACCATCCTCAAGCTAATGGTTAGGTAGAAATCACAAATAGATAAATTGAAGCCATCCTCACTAAAACTATTAATATTCACAAAAGGGACTAGGTTACTATGCTTTTTGAAGCAATTTGGGCTTACAGGACTACATGGAAGAGTACCACTAGATCTACCCCATTTGAAATACTATATGGTAAATTTTCTTCAATGACTATTAAATTTGAACTCAAGACTCCAAAAATTGCTTAAGAGCTAGATGTTGACCTTTCTAGAGATCAAGAAGATAGGTTACTACAACTAAATTCCCTTGATGAATACCATAAATCTTCCCTACACAATACATAGATAATCCAATAGTAGTGAAAGAAATGGCATGATAGGTTCATCCTTGACAAGAAGTTTTCTATGGGAGACTAGGCCATCCTATTTGATTCTTGTTATTAACAAATTCTAGGAAAATTCCAAACTTGTTGGCTAGGACCATATGAAATCATTTCTGTGTTCAACAATGTTGTAGTACAACACTCTACCATTTATCCTATTCAATTCAAATTACTTTTTAATGGACACTTCTTAAAACTCTACCATAATGCATCTAGTCATGAAGAGTTCTTGCAACAACTATAGATGAGTTTCCTACTCATTCTCTCTAAAAGCATTTCACTCACCAAAATAAACAACTTTCTTTGTGAAATTATTTTCTCTGTAATAATTCCACCTCACTCCACATTTTCTAGCCTTCCACCTCACCTCACGCTTCATCAACTTATATGATGATATCAAATGAAACCACAACTCAATAGGTCCATACACATACTTAAGTTTAAACTTTTTCTTAATGTGTTGTTCTATTTTTAGTTACCCTTGTCACTAGAAATTGTAGGAGCTATTGCCTAATTTAGTTGGGGGAGGAGTATCATTATCTCATTCATTTTTTTTTGTAATCATTAAATGTTCATTATTATTTATATGCCACCACATGATAAAGAGAATAATATGATGTGACCACTATCTTTATGTCGCACATTTTTGCAAACTAATAAGTATGTATTTAATGTAGAATTAAGTGATCTTTAATGCTAAAAACATCAATTTCATAAAAAAATATTTTCAATTGTTTTCTTTTATTGTTACAAATTGTTCCATTTTTTTTAAAATCACTCCTGTAATTACTTCAGAGGAAAAATGGGGGATGGTTTGTTGAGAATAGAACTAGTTGACCATAAAACATTCTTGGGAGACTCAGTTTACCTACCTATATTTCAAGCTAGGGTTGGATGAATTACATGTTCAAATTGTTTGCATGGAATGAGGAGCTTGCCTTAGAATTCTTGCAAATGTTGAGGGATGGTTTTTCTATAGTCAGAGGAGTAATGGTTCTGTTTTCACTTAAAATTACAATAGATATAATAGAATTACCATTGGAAGGAGAATAGTTTTTAGATACATTGGATACAATGTCAGCTAGAGCCCAATTATTAGTGCATATAGATCCATGACTTTAGATAGACTAGAAACAAGGTACAATCCACCCATCTTTACCACAACTATTTAACGAATGTGCTATCTATGTTGTGAAATATTTTACTTGTGAGGGGAAACATTCATATTTGCATGTCATGCATTTCAAATTTTTGAGTTGCCTAAGACATGATGATTGTGCTTTGAATGTTCCTCATTTTATGTATCACATTCTATTAAAAAGAACTCAAATAGTATAGAAGGGAACCTCGAAGGATGTTTCACATCACTATTTTACTAAGCTTATCATAGAAAAAGCCCTTAGGGAAAAATTGAGGATATCTTGGGATGATTTTATTGAAAACAAAGTGCAAAACCCTGTTAGGCAACCTGCAGAGCAAGTTAAAGAGGAAAGAGAACCTTAGGAAAGTCTTGTAAACCTAGCTCCAGGCTCTTCCTCAACTAGACCAAAAGGTAATAGAGAACTTCAATTTCTACTCCCATAGCTTCTACCTCTGGGTTGGGTCTAAAATCTAATAAGGGAAAAAGGAAAGTTAAAATTTCCCCAAATGTTGACTCTCCTATAGCTCCTCGCGTTCATAAGAAAAAGAAGAAAGAGAATGTACATGATACATCTTTAGAACATCTTGTAGTTTTGGAGGCAGCAGAAGTACCCCTCAAGCATAGAAATCAAAGAGGCCAATCATCTATAAAACCTAATAAGGATGTGTCTTTTCAAACCCCTCTACTCAAAAATGTCACTATTGAAAAAGAGAAATATTTTTCTTCGGATAAAAATAAGAATATCATTAAAGAAGGTGAAAGTGTAGAACATGTAGCTATAGTAGTAGGAACATCCTCTAACTAGCCACCCATCATTTCCATAGTTTTAGATACTATTCCTAATGATCCTTCACCTGAGACACATGTTACATTCAGTCCTAGTTCCACTATTTCATTGTTAAGCATCATTTCATAGTTATCTAATCAATTAATTTAGGAGAGGGAAGAATGGAAAATAGAGAGAGGGAGCTTAGAGAAAAATATCTTCAATCAAACTCAGGATTTGATTGAAAATGATAAGGAGATTGAGCAACTAAGTGGTAAACTTACAAAGATCGCTACCATGATTCTTGAATTAAAGTCGTGTCGCTCTCCTTCCCCTGTTTATGCTCTCTTTTTGAAAGAACAATTTGTCAGTTATTAGATGACCTATGTAATACATGGTAAGAGTTTAACATTGAATACTCCTCTTGAATTCCTTTAAGCCTTCCATACTACCCGTTTAGCCATAAAAAATTTTCTCTATGAACTCTTTTTACATAATTTAGTGGTCCCCAACAACAGAGATTGGAACCATCTTCCTTATGTGGGTGATACTCAACTCAGGGCATTAATGTCATGGATCCAAAATGAAATTAGTAGAGAAGATTAGGCCCATTAGTTTAGAGAATTATAATATGAGACTTCACTTCTTCTTAGGCCTGAAGCCAAGGATGCTAGAACTATGTACTTTAAATGGATGAAAATTTCTTACTCAAAGCCTGGAAGGTAGATTATCCCTCCTTTAAGGGATATATCCTCTCAAGAATATAAAGCTATGGAAAAAATAGATTTCCTTATAGAAAAGTAGGGGAATCAATGGCACTGGATAGGATTAATGAAGTGCAGAACAAAGAACCTTGTTCTCCATTGAATTTTATCATGGCTACTCGATGAGCACCTCATAATATTAAGTTGGGGGAAGAAAGGAAAAATGATTGGATCCCTTTAAATTTTTAGCCTCCACTATTATTATACCCATTGCTTGCTAATCAACAAGATTTAGAGAGAGTTGATATGATAGAAGAGCTTTGCAGGTGGGAAAGGTACAGGGAGAATAAGGGTTTTTATTGGAATATTGCTACAAGGGGTAAAGGGTAGACTATTGCTTCAAATTTTAGGATGGTTGCAAGGGTGAATTTTTTTACATTTTCTTGAGGAAAAGTCAAAGTTTCAGTTTGGGGTAATGATGAGACCAGAATATGGTCTATTTTTTCATTTCATTTTCAGTTTAATTTGCAAACTTTCTAAAGACTTTGATTTTCAAGAACATAATGTCTATGATGATTTTAGACAAATGTGTGAATTATTACCTTTCAAGGTCAAAATGAATATGCTATGAAAATATATGTCATTTAGTTACAAAATAGTGTGAGAATGATGCTTTCTCTTCCTTAGTTGGGTTGGGTAGTTCTCCTACAACAATGTGACATAGGGTAAACTAATTTAGTTAACATGTTTTGGATAAGTATTGATGTATGTTATTGTCTTGGAGGCACTAGTATTTTGCAAATATAAAAGTGAGGTCAACTTGACCAAGTAGGAGTCAACGTGGTTGATTTTGTTATTGTACCAACACCAAGTGGAGGAAATTCAGGGGTTGTGAGCTCCTAGATTACTATTCTCTTTAGTGCTATAATTAATGAACCAATCATAATAATCAATACCGTTATTTTCTTTGATAGTTGACGAGTCTAAAATCTAGGAATTTTGTTCCTAGTTTGTGTTTTTAAATAAGTGGAAGTTTTTGTTCTAGAGGGTTAAGTTTTTAGTCACTTTCAAATAAAAGAATTCTATTGAGTACTGAATACAATACTTTTTTTATTGGTATGTATGTTTTATCATTGTTATGAATAAAAGGAATATTTTAATTTTTCATCTCTGAGTTATTCTACTTCACTTCTCTATGAGGGCCCATGCAAGAAGTGAATCAATTAGTTAACATAGGATTTACATTCAATTAATAGAACTAAGGTAGACTCTATTGTTCCTATAGCCATTAAAAATAGAATTAGTGAACTGTTCTTGCAACATATGCAGTTGAAGTAATTCCAAACTTTATTTTCATGCTTTGTCAAAATAATTTTGATTCTTAGCTTTAGCTTAGATTTCTTGTAGCTTAAGCATTTGAATTTCATTAGAATAGTTCTTAAGTTGACATAAGTTTGAAGCATAAATTTTACAAACACCATTTCAAGTTTATGTCCCTATTTGATAAATTAAATGAGTCCAAATGAGTTGGGTATGAACCACTTGAGATGTCCAATCTTGCATAAGGTAGTACATTGTTGTAGGATTTTGATCCCTCTCTTTGGCCAAGTAGGAACCTATATTTGTAGTGTACAAATATGTCTTGATATAAAATAGGGAACAACTTATCCATAATGGATCCTAATACTACTTTCTATCATATTGTGATATAGAGGAAAAATGGCATCCACTATATGAAGCAATTTATGGAACATGAATTGAGACTTCTAATAACCTAAAATATTTTTGGGTTCATAATTATATCATTTATAAAGTAGAGGACTTATTGCATATTTTCCATAATCGATTCATATGTACATTTGTACATGATTAGTATGTTATTGATGAGGTTGAATATGGTTGTTCTACAAGATTTTTTGTCACATCATCTCCATTCCAAGGAAGATTTATTCACTTTGAGAGGAGATCTTAATGGTTATTCAATGTGCTTGAAAACATAAATCCTCTAATACCATGTTGTAAATGTACAATAGATCTAATACCATGTGAGATATCATAATATACATAGGCATAACACATAGATCATAAAATAGAGAAATAAGTGAAATTATTAATTATCTTAAACTATTGGAGCATATCATTTATAAGAGTTGTTATATATATATATATATTTATATATATATATATAACAAGGAAATAAAATTGAGTGCAAAAACACAAATTCTAAACACAAAACTGGGTGCCATCATGTAGAAGTTTCCTCATTTCAAAATTTGTAACAAATATTTTGTGTAGTTAACATGACTAGTTTACAAACCCAACAATGAAAACAAGAGTAAAAATTTACTCTTGACACCCACCCCCCACCCCCTTGCCTCAATTTTTGACGCCATGAATGTTGATGGAATTTTCATTTTTCATCCTCTTTATTCAAAATTGACAATCCCATATTGCTACATTCTTGCTAAGAGAGAGTTGTCTTCATTAAAATGTTTTCTGCTATGGTATTTTATTTGTTTCTCATAAGTAATCATGACTAGTTTACCATTTTCTTTCACTTTAAGGTAGAATGTGATTTTTTCACCCCATATCTACAAGGTTCTTTTTCTAGTGAAAGGAATAATGTGATTATTTCTCATTCTATCTCTATAAAAAAGAACATGACTACTAATCCCTCTATGGGAATGACCATGACTAGTTCACCCAAATATTCAATTTCTTGCTGAATGCTTTGATTTTTCTGTCTTAAATTTCTCTACATAATTTTATTATGCTCTTATGAAATCTTTCTATTTCTCTCAGCTATTCATTAAAGTTATCTATCTATTCTTTAAATATTCCTTAACATTATTACTTTTCCTTTGAAATCTTTTCAACTTTCTTACTTTCAACCCAAAAAACATTTTAGTAAAATTCTTTATATATTTTTTTCCTCTCCTATTTTCATCATTTTATTCCTTCCCAATATGTCTTGCCATGTTCTCTTTCTTTGTTCTTCTATTTTCTTGTTCCATTTTTTTTTTATCTTTGCTCAATTGCTCATCATTCTTTTCTCTATTTGTGTTTTTTCTTATAATCCCTATCTACAATCTCTTAGCATATAATTTTATTCTAGTCCATACTTCAACTTGAAATTCTCAAATATAACTAATATTTTTTCTACTTCTCCTATTGTAGAAGTAGAATGGATCCTTTACATTATGCAATCCTCTTTTCTTGTCATTATATTCTGCATCAATTTTTTCTTTTACATATTTTAATTTATTTCTTTTCTAAATATTTGACACCTTAGGTCATGTCTTAATGATTCAACTTCCTTTCCTTAGAAACATTCTTATTCCAAACATATAGATCTTATTATTTTTGTGAGCTTACATACACAAAGATTGTCAAAAACTTAAATTGATTTTTTTTGGTTTTTTCATTGATGTCAAATCTACTGATAAGGCAAATTACTACCTAATCTAAATGTCACATCTATTTGATTGATGAAGAGGATTTGAGAGATTTCTCATAATAATAGCTAGTCTCAACTAAACCATATTAATTGCCAAATAAATCTATTGTTTACTAAGCATCAATATTGACCAAGAAAGATAGTTGATGCCAAGCCATAAGCTTTATAGTGACTAAGTGATTAATTGAGGAAATCATGATTTGCAAACAGTTTAGTTGATTTCTTAGGATATGTAAATCACATTGAATATAATATTGATGACTTGGATCATTAAATTCAAGGAGAGGATTAGTTATAATACCTATGATCTAATTTGATCACTGAGATGATTCTAGAATAAAAGGAAGATGAACAAATAAAATGAATCCAATGAACTAGATTGTAAACTCTAAGATCTCTGATGATCATGGAAAATGGAAAAGTAAGAATTACCTATTTAAAGAGGTATAGAGCCAAATTTGGAAGGAGAGGCACAAAGAGAAAGGTGGATCAAAGATCAACAAGGGTGAATACAAGTGTGTAAGAGTGGGAGAAAAGTAAAAGGAGATTGCTTTCGCATATGGCTTAAGTTTTATTGAAATAAGAGGAATTATTTCTTGAAGGGGTGCCAAGAGAATCAAGGAAAAGAGGAAAATGGGAAGCTTATTAGTGAATCAACACATGAATTGAATAGTGATCTAAACTATAAAGTGAGTTGTAATTATATAGATCAAAATCCTACTATTTTCTTTATAATCATTGTAAACAATTTTAATTGAAATCCTTTTAAACAAATGTTGACCTAATAGCCATTTTAATGACATAATAATCTAGGTAAATCTTTTAATAAGGTGACATTCTAAATGGAATGATCAAATTCCTCTGACAAGGAAACTCCTATTAGGGTTATTAAATCTTCTAACTAGGTCACATTTAAGAGTGTGCATTTTAGCCTTATAAAGGGTTGTCTCCTAATAGAGATCAATTCAAAAGAGTGAAAAAGTGGTGACATGTTGAGATCATTTTTTTTTTTTCCAAATTAGGTTTCTAGATAAAAATCCTAGTGTCAAACTTGTGTTGAATTATTATATGTTTTACATTTGAGAAAGTTTACATTCAGAAAAGTATGTTATGTTTAGGACAATAAATTTTTTTGTCAGTACTGTAGAGACTAAGCAACAAGAAGATAAGTAGAACAATCAATGTTTATATGTCTAATTGTTAAAATAGTACTTATAGACCTGGATTAAGCATCCCACCCCACCCCCACCTTAGTTATTCTAAATGTTTCTAACAATTGGTATCAGATTTAAGTGCTTATATAGAAAAATTTGAAGATACTTAAAGTTAAAGCTCATGACTCATAAAAAATAGGTACCGAAGCTGAATAAGGAGAACTTTCCTACATGAAAAACCTTGATGTAGTTGTATATATCTAGTATCAGTGATGTTTCAATCAACTTTGTGGACAATGAGTTTGTCAAGATAACAACTACTCCTCTAATAGTTGATCAACTAAATCAAAAGCAAGAACACAATCAAGAAATGTTAGAGATTGTGTCAACCATAAGTTATGTTGAGTTCAATGATATAAAATAATGTGTGTTAGCATGAGTGTTGATGCTATGGGGGAGAATTACAAAATATTAATATGATGAATGTGTTTGTCATTGATGACAAAATAGTAATAAGTTTGTAATGACTAACAGAGTAGCAAACTGTGATTTTTGTATTAAGAACATTATATTACCTATATGTAAATGTGTAGTTTCCAGTGCATACTATAGTATTTCTTTGTTACAAGGGTAAGTGTACATAATCTACTTTGACAATGTATGGAAGATATGATTGACCTAAAGAGCACTACATGGTAATAGAGTGTTAGGAAAGCAGTTCCTATTGTGTGCTTGCTATAGTTCATCACAAACTTAGTGAAAGGTTGCATAGTTAACTGGAGATAGTATACTAGTCATTAATGATGTCAGAGAGGTTGGTCTCAAATTTTTTTTGACAATAAGTGTCAACACACTTAACCAATTTCTAAATTTAATGTTGAGTATGATATAGATACTGAACTATAGTATGTGTCGAGCCAGAGAATCAACAAGTACCAAGCAAGTTTCAAGTGCTGAGTCACTAGAGGTGTCAAGGAAAGAATAGATTTCAAGAGAGATAGAGTTACTATAGGAGCTGAGTGATACATAATTCCTATATATGTCAAGCATTAGCAATCAGTAAGTGTCAAGTAACATAGGATTAGCATATGAGTTTGTGCCTTCACAAACTCAGATGTAAACCATTTTTGAGCTTACTCAAGATTAATCTCAAAGGATCTAAAAGATAAGATCAAATCTTTTGGATTCCCTATGTAGTTAGCATGCAACAAATCAAAAAATTGAGAAAGCACGCAACCAATAGGAAAAGTGTAAAGAATTGAGAAGGAAAGATGGATGAATATCATTAATAGATTAATACCTATCCCTAAGTCTTCGAAGCCTTTATAAGGAGGTTGATACTCCATAATTTATGTGTGTAAGAGAGATATATGGGAGAATGCTAGCAAAGTTAAAGGGGTGTAAAGACTTAAAGGAAGAGCAACACTACATAATCAAGTTGTTTGGAACAAGAATATTAGCAATATGAGTGGAGACATATTAGATCAAGAAGGATCATATAAGATTGAGCAAAATAAGGATTTGGAATTAGCAATTAAATATTGTAAGTCATCAAGTCAACACATTCTAATACCTTCTAGCCATTGTATTAGGAATGAAAATCTTATGATGATAGGTTGGTTTAACAACCATGTTGTAAACCTTGAACATGGCGCTAAATCCTTTAATAGGGTAACATACCAAGTGAGTGTTTGCAAATCCTTTATATAGGTCATGTTTAACAGGGTGTAAAACCTTTAATAGTATAGGCCTTTCACAGGGCAGACCATTGGAAGTGGTCAAACTTTGTAGCTTTAATCAATTACATATTGTTGTAGTGATAATTTGAAGGTGTCATCCCCACCCTAGTTTTACCTTCCCATTTTGCAGGGTTTCTTGGTGATCAAAATCTTGTGTTATCTATTTACATGCATGTCTTTAGTTTTATGTTAATTTGATATAGTAGATGCATGTGAATAATCCCAATTAAAAATTTTTAGAGGTTAAATATTGTTACTTCTAATTCACCCCCCCACCCCCCTCTCAAAAGTAAATCTTTCCACCTGTAATATCAACAATTGGTATCATAGCTAAATTCTCACAAGAAGAGTTCTTACAACTTGAAGAAAAGATTTGAAAATGGAAGTCTATAAAGTTGGGAAGGTTATAGAAAACTAGGTGATTGGTATTCAACTCATTCTACACAATTTGGAAGAAGCTAGGGAAGAATTGAGGAAATCCTTAAAGATAAGAAGAGAAATTGCCATAGCGAAGAATGACACACAACACAAGGAGATTGACACCTCAAAAGTGTTTGTAAATGGATATTTCAAAGAGTTTGATGCAACAATAATAGATTTGATGGAAAAAAATAGAGCTCAAGAAGAAGAGATCAGAACTCTTAAGCTTGAACAAGAATCACAAGCCATGATGCTTTATGAAGTGACTGAATAGAAGAAAAGAGCTATTGGAGAAAAGGCTATGCTAGAAAATGACAAGAGAAACCTTGCTAACAGGCTAGAAGAAAAGTCAATTGAGCTTGCAAGAATTTCCAATATGTAGCTAGACACCATAAGTCAGATGATGAATGCACATCATGAACTAAATGGCAAGGATATTAGGATCCCCATACTAAAGATGCAAAATGAACAACTACAAACTGACCTAAAAAGAGAGAAGGAAATTATAGAGAACCTCAAAAAACCTAATAATGCCATCAAGTACTTTGAATAGCTACTAAAATCACTAAGAGCCAGTAATGATACTTCAAGACTAGGATACACTAGCACTAAAAAAAGAGAATCACCCAAGACTATAGAAGAAAGAAGTGACAAAGGTAAGAACACTAAACCTACTTGTCATTTTTGTGGTAAAAAGGGACATACCTCTAATTTTTTTAGGAGCAAGAACACCCATCAACATGAAAAACCTAAAAATGTGGGTCATTATCACAAGTGCAATAGGTAAGGACATGAAGCACATGACTGTAGAACTATAACCATTAAAACACAAAGATTTGAAGGTCACTGCTACAATTGCAAGAAGTATGAACATATAGCTTTTGAGTGTAGATCAAAGCCTATGTGGACACCTAATCAACTAGGAAGGGAAAATAATCATGGACATCACTATAATTGGGACTATAAAACTAGGCATAGCTATCACTATTGTCAGGAATATGGACAAATCCCTAAAAATTGGATAAGAACACATTTTAGTGGAAACTATAGTAGATGGCTCGGCCAAACTACATGCTTTAGTTGTTTGGAGACTGGTAATATCAACAAAAATTTCCCAACAAGGTCAAAGGTACCCAACTTAGAGTTCAACAAAGGAAAATGAAAGGTAGATGTTGAATACATTACAGAAGAAATGAATAAGATATGGAAGAAGAAAGATGGAAATAGCACATCCAATGAGGGGATCACTTCACCCAAAAGGTCAAGTTATCATATTTCATCTAACTAAACAAAAGAAGATATGTGGGATTAATATAAAAAGATTTATTGTACATCAGTTCCAAGACAAGCAAGAACTAAAAAGGCAAGATCAACATGAATAGAGATGCAAAGTTAAAATTTCAAGTGTTGAGTTGCCTTCAAAATACTAGTACATGCTAAGTTGTTTGCCAAAATCAGTAGAAACCAAGAGGTTACTTGCAGTCGAGTTGGTAGTAGAAGCTGAGCAAAGAGGAATTTTAGTTGAAGCCAAGTGAGGGATACTCTAGTGATTACCGAGTGTTTGAAAATCAATGGAAGCTAAGTAAAGCATAAATACTTAAGAAGCCGAGTGGATAGTTGTAAATGCACTAAGCATTAAATACTATGAAATTAGGGTATATGTTCACATTTTGAATCATTTTTCACCATCATAAACAAAGAGCAAAGATGAAGAAGGGAGCAAAATGACTTCCAAGTAGAATTTCAAGCATTTGAACAGATTTCATTGCAAATTCAACACAACTTCATTGATTCTAAGGTATTTACACTAGTTCTGAGTTATGCAGTTTCAAATTTTCTTTGTGGTTAAACCCTAGATAGAAGAAATGACCTCCAGTTCTAGGAAACCCCAAGAAAAAGAGTTGTTTGAAGTCTAACTAGTGTCAAATGAAGTTAAACAACTAGATTTTTTATCTATCCCTGAAGTTGCATACAAAAATACCCCAGCTGGAGCCCTATTTATAATTCTGCCTAAGGTAGTAATGGTGCAAGAGGTTAGGAGATGTTATAAATGTAAGATAGGTGCTATTGGAGATATGGAGATTAGAAAAGCTTATCATAGGTTATGTGAAAATAGAGTCTTGAAGGAAGAATTCCAAATCATTGAAAGGAAGGGTTTAACTCATGCCCTAGAATTGCCTCCTTCCTTTAAGACTAAATGGATTAGAATTGTACTGAGTAGGATTCATTATAGAATTTTATGATTAGAAGATGGCCCAATAAAGATATTAAAGAGGATTGTACACAGGGCAATAGGGTATCCAACCCTAGATCAGCCCAAGACCCTAAGAAGTGACTCCAAGGAAGCTATTGAAAAGAATACAAGAGCCAAATGGAACAAGAGAGGCATGACCATAGATACCATCTAGGGTCCTCTTGTTGACTTTTCTATTAGAGTCATTTCCCACAAGTTTTATCAATCTATCAAACTCAATAGTGTTCCATGCATTGCAGTAGATGTTGGTTATAAACTTGTTAGAAAGGATCATACATATGATCTAGAAGAATTGTAATTGTAGTAAATCAATGAGAACTTAGGAGCTATAAGGAGAACTAAGGGAGTACAATGCAAATTTGGTATAATTTTGATTTTTATATTTTTCTATGTATAGAATGAATTTCCATCCTTTGGAAAAGTTAGCTAGAAAACCAATAGGTCTATTGTAACCTAGGTGAATGAGTATATTGAACAAATGGGGGAAAATCTTGAGACACTTATGACAAGTTATTTTGAAGATTTCAAGAAATCCATGAAATAGAGACTGAGAATAGCTATTTCATTAGTTGAGCAACATGCAAATGAGGTTTTTTTTCTTGTAGATATTGATTATACTTACATAAAAGCAACCATACCAAGACTAAGATGACTTAGGCTTCTTGGATATGAAATAAACATTGATGAGGCATTTGCAACCATAAAAACATTACTAGTAGAGGAAGTGGATAAGATTGCAGTACATTTTGGGACTTATGATGCAGTAAGATCAAAGGTAGATATGAAGTTGAAAACTACTTCCACATTAAAGAAAAAGGATAAATTGGTGAAAAAGGTCAAGGCCAAATTTGGAGAAGGCATGGTAGAGGAAAAGGAGGTAGATGATGATGAAGAAGAACAAGGACAAGGACCACTAGTATTAACCCAAGGCATGGGTTAGGATGTTGAGGAAGAAGAAGGTGTTGAGCAGGAAGCACCTAAGGTAGAGTCCAAAAAGAGGAAAGCACAAAGTTGGCCAGTTACACAGCCTAAAGGAAAGAAGAAAACCACTAAGCCAAGGCCAGCCAAACCTACCACCAAGGAAAATACAAGAGCAACAATTAAGATGATGAAAGAATAGGAAAAGAAGAAATCCATAGATAAGGAAGGGTAGCACAAAAAAAGAGAAGAAAATATGTGGCACCACCAAAATCAGATCAAGAAAGGACATAATCTAATAATGAGAAATTCAGAGTGGTAAGACACTCAACCAAATCGACCTTAGAAAATATTTGTGATGGTATTAGGGATAGTGCAGATCTATCAGGGCTAAAAGATATTGATTTTAATAAGCTAAGTATAGAGGAACAGAACATACTAGAAGAATCAATCTACATTATGATGGCCAAGTTCAAGACTATTCCACTTGAACTAGATAATACTATGCCCAAGGAGTTATACTCCATTGTTGAAAATAAATGGCATTATTTCATAAATATGGAGAAATAAATAAGAGAGCCAAAATTGGCTTGTGTAATGCCTGACCTCACTAAAGGTCAAATAAGCAAGGCTAGCAAGAAACATGAGAGAAAGTTTGCACCCAAATATAGAGCCTTTAGTATTTTGCAAAATAAGATTGAGGATGTTGTGAAGAAGTCCACTCTTATGTGGAAAGTGATTTATGGCATTCAAACTGTAAAAGAAGAACAAGAAGATCTCTTAGAGGGAAGAAATAATGATGAAGAGAAAGATGAAAATGAAAAGGATGAAGAAGGAGAGAAAGAGAAGGAAGAGGTTATAGTGGAGGAGGAGACACAGAAAGGTGACATGGAAATAGATAAAGAGAAACAATAGGAACAAAGTGTCCAAGACACACAAATGCCACCACCTAGTCCTCCACATGCAACACCTACATATAGAAATTGTAATTGTGAAGGGTGTTCCTAATACTTAAAGTTAGAACATTAATCCATTGATTTTAGAGGATCTCAAAAAGATTCTTCACTAGGCTACTCTGCAAGCACAATTATGCACAAATCTAGTTCTGGTGAGTGTAGAGGAACTTCAAAAACTAGTAGCTAAAATAACCAAGGAGAAGGTGAATCCACAAAAACCACCTTCACAAACTCCTATAGCTACAAGTGGTCAATCAAAAGAGCAAGCAACACAATACTCATTTGCTAAGGTTTATTCCATAGTTATAATGACTTCAACTGCTAAGGAGCAAACAAGATATAAGGATACTTTTTCTCCTACAACATAGAGCCAAGGTGCACCTCCTCTAATCATTGTAATTGATCAAGGTAGAACTGAATAGGACAAGGAAGAGGACAAGACCCCTAAGGAGAGAGAACAAGAGGAAATACAAATGTTAGTCAATTTTCCTACTATAGGGACTCCTATTAAGTAGCTAATCACTGATGTAGTACCACTGCAAATGTCAACACCAAGCTCAAGCTCTACCAAGTTAGCTAGGGTACTTTATTATGGAGACCCTACAATTGATGAGGAAATAGTCATACCAAGTTATGACTACAAAACAATGAACATAGCATAGATTAATAAAATGCAAGAGGCACTCCAAAAGAAGAAGAAATAACAGATACTTAGAAATCAATATAGATAAAGGCAAGCATTAATAGAAATCAAAGACATCTTTCTTGATGCATTCAGCTTGCCAATACCTAATGAAACAAAGCCCATTATGGAGCAACTATCCAATGTAGTGGACCATTTACAAAATGAAGACCTTGATACCAATGTCAAATTTCTAGAATGGTTTGAGACAAAATTTCAAATGAAGGTCAATGAGACAATATTTGGTGAAATAGCACTATCATAGGTTGAACTGGCTAAGGTAGAGAAGGTGAATATAGTACTTGAGAACATATTCTCATTTTACTCCAAATTGTGTGATTCCTCATATTTCACACAAGAGACTAGCCAAAGAATATTGAGCTTGGAGAGGAACTTCAAAATATCAAGCACATAGCTACCCAAGGATCTAGCTCAAAGTGAGAAGAATTTTTCCACAATGCTTCACACCCAAAAAGAATTAGTTGTACTCATAGAAGATGAGGCCAACATCAAGGCCAAATTAATATAGATTCATTATGCAATGACCCCATATATGGAAGTATTGCATAAAGAGATGGCCTAAGTAGAGAACATTTTGAAGAAAGATCCAAATCTTTCTACATTAGAAGGCCTAGTACACCTTGTAGTAGAGATAGCCATCCATCTTAAAGCACTAGAAATTACATTAGACAATTGGGATGTTTCTCTAAAAATTATTATGGAGGTAAAAAAAACCTTTTTGGATAAATATTTAATTCATTCATAAGACCCTTTGACATAAGTGTCAAAAAAAATTGGGAGAAATACATTTTTGAGATGGAGAATAAGATATGGGGGAGATATACCCAAATGGGGAGATAATAAAATTTTAAGTTTTGAGGAGTGATAAGGAAAGAAATACCAATGGATAGAAAAATTGCAAGGAGATGTGTAAAAGGGGGAGCAGAAATAGAGCATATATGACAAGGCAGAGATAAAGAATATTAGAAACATTAGCATGAGACAAATTTAGCATAAGGAATTTTGGATACAGAGATGGCACATCAGCTCAGTGGGAGTTACAAGTTCTCAAGATATATAGTATTTTACAAAATTTTGAAGTTTTGTACATATGCCAAACAAGATGTGTATTATACTCATAGAGATCAAATTCATAATGTTTTGTTAACTGTTTTTGACACTCATGTCAAAAGGGAAGATTGTTGGTCTCAGATTGGTTTTGAAAATTGAGTGTGAACAAACTTAACCAATTTCTAAATTTTATTCACAGTATGATATAGATTTTGAGCTATAGTATGTGCTAAGCCAGAGATTCAACAAGTGCCAAGTAAACTTCAGATGCCAAGAAAGTTTAAAGTGCTGAGTCACTATAGGTGAAAAGTAAGGTATAGATGTTGAGTGAGATAGAGTTATTATAGTATTTGAGTGAGATAAAATTCCTATATGTGCTGAGCATCAACAATTAATAAGTGTCAAGTAACACAGGATCAGAATATGAGTTTGTGCCTTCACAAACTTAGATGTAAACCATTTTAAAGCTAACTCAAGATGAATCTTGAAGGATATAAAAGATAAGATCAAATATTTTGGATTCCCTATGTAATCAACATGCAACCAATAAAAAAAATTGGAGAAAGCATCCAACTAATAGGAAAATTGTAAATAATTGAGTGGGAAAGATGGATGAATATTGTTCGTAGATTCATTCCTAACCCTAAGTCTTTGAAGCCTTTATAAGGAGGTTGATACCCCATAATTTGTGTGTGTAAGAGAGATATATGGGAGAATGCTAGCAAAGTTCAGAGGGGTATAAAGACTTAGAGGAAGACAAAGACTATAGAATCAAGTTGTTTAGAACAAGAATATCAACAATATGAGAAAAGACATATCAGATCAGATTGAGTAGAACAAGGATTTGGAATCAACAATTAAAGATTGTAAGTCATTAGGTCAATACATTCTAATACCTTCTAGCCCTTGTATTAGTAATGAAAATCCTATGATGAGAGGTTGGTTTAATTTCCATGTTGTAAACCTTTAACAAGGTGCTGGATCCTTTAACAAGGTAACATTCCAAGTGAGTCTTTGTAAATCCTTTAGATAGGTCACTTTTAATAGGGTGTCAAGCCTTTAATAGGGCAGGCCTTTCATAGGGTAGAGCATTGGAAGTGGTCAAACTTTGTAAACTTAATTAGTTACATACTGTTGTAGTTATAATTTGTGGGTGTCATCCCCACCCCAGTTTTACCTTCTCATTTTGGAGGTTTTCTGGGTGATAAAAATATTGTGTTATCTATTTTCATGCATGTCTTTACTTTTATGTTAATTAGACATGGTAGATGCATGTGAATAATCTTAGTTAAAAGTTTTTATAGGGTAAATATTGTTACTTAGTATTCACCCCCCCTCTTAGAAGTAAATCTTTCCACTTGTAATTTCAATAGTACAGAAGATATGATTGATTTATAGAGAACCATATGGTAACAGAGTATTAGGAAAGTAGTTCCTATTGTGTGTTTGCTATAGTTCATCACAAACATAGTGAAAGGTTGTAAAGTTAACTAGAGATGGTATACTAGTAGTTAATGATGTCAGAGAGTGTGCATGTATAGAAGTCAGACATTTGAAAGATTTTTTATAACTGTGAGATGACAACATTAATTAAATGTGTATTCATTTAACTAATGTATTATAATTAAGTGGGAAGTTGACTCATAGATTAATTATTGAGCATGGTAGAAACGAAAGAAGTTTTTCATGTATAAAAAATTGTATGAAGATGTGACTCGTAAATTATTGAGCAACAAAGTAGAGTGACTTACTAATATGTGTAAGTGACCTTAAGGGTTATTGTTGTTGAGTATAGAGTTCCAAATCTGATTGCATGGTCTAAAGGAGAAGAAGTCTAATGTACTAGATAGAGGAAGAAGAAAAATCTTGTTTCACATCTATTATTCTAAAAGGAATAGTATCAAGGTCAATTGGAGAGTAGATTCATTGATCTAATCCTAAAGCTATTTGGACAGTGGGTTCAACTATCTTCCATAACTCCTAATAGGGTTGGAATCTCCTAAAAAGAATTCAAAGTCTCACAGGGTCCATCCTCTAACAAGGAATATTTATATTACTACATCATCTTGTAGGCATCATTCCCACTAGGGTTTTCCCTGTGATCAAGGGTTTCCCTAGTCAACATATCTAGTGTAATTATTTATGTGTTGCATCTTTATGGTTGTTGTTTACTTTGGTTGAATGCTTAAGTTTGTTAAAGAGGATATATGTTTTAATTGTTGAATAACTAATTTACACCCCCCCCTGCTTAGTTGTGTTGGTGGACTATTGTTTCTAACAATTGGTATCAAAGCATCAAGTCCTTGAAGAAAAAGTTTAACAACTTTAGGAGATCCATGGAAAACATGTTCAAAAAGGAAAGTCTAAGATTTGATGGAACCAATTATGATAGCTAGAAGGATAAGATGAAGACACATATTTTATGCATGGGTCTAGGATAATGGCTTCTAACCAAGGCATCTAAGAATATCATAGAAGAAGACAATCTTGAAAGTTGTACTAAGGAGTAGAGGGGAGTATTTATGTACAACATAAGGGCAAGAGAAGCAATATTTCTAGTTCTACCTGAAAGTGAGTATAGTCAGGTAAAACTACTCAAAACATCTCATGAAATTTGGAAAACATTATAAGCTAATTATGAAGGTGATACACATGCAAAATAAGTTAGATTACAAAATTTGCATTCTACATTTCAAGATGCTAGAATGATGGAAGATGAATCTATAAGAACCTATATTGGTAGAATATATGAGATTATTGTAGGAATCACATCTCATGGTGCAAAGAAATTAGATGATGAAGTAATATGGAACATCTTGAAAATTCTAACACCACCTTTCAAGATAATAATATAGATGATTCAACTGATGATACCCTATACTAATAATTTCACCAAAGAAACATTTCTTGGTAGATTGGAAGTTGCAAAAATTGATTTGAAACAATCTAGAGAATTAGAAAAAGTTGAGATAGCATTTAGTGCATTAAGTGTTAAACATGGTCTAGCAAAGAATACAAAAGCACAAGGAGACATTGCTAGTAGCAGCAAGTCTATTGAGGAAAAGATCAAGGAAGGAGTGGCTCCTCTTGTAGATAAGGAAAAAGATGGTAAGAATATATTTAAATGTTGGACATGTAATGAATATGGTCATTATGCATCTAAGTGTCCTAAAAGAGAATGGAAATATAAGGGAAGATTCAAATCTAGAAGACCTAGGAATTGCTTATATGCTAATGAAGAAGAAGAAGAAGAAGAAGAATCTAATCAAAGAAAAATTAAGATGAATTGGTATTTGTAGCCATAAAGGAGGATGATCTTGAGAAATAGATTAGAGAAGAAAGTGGGCTGATTTCACAAGTTGAAAGGAAAGATTGAATCATTGGTAGTGGTTGTTCACATCACATGATTGGTGATATGAAAAAATTTGTCAAATTCAAAAGCCATGAAGGAGGAATTATAAGAGTAGGGAAAAATGTAGCCTGTCACATTACAACAATTTGATCTATCACACTTGATGGTAAAATAAATGTTGATGATGTTTACTTTTTTGATGGACTAAAATATAACTTGTTAAGTTTTGGACAACTTATGGACAAAGGTTACCGATTACAGTTTGGTAATGACACATGCATCATCAAAGACAAGGAAGGAGAACTACTTGGTATTGGTACAAGAACAAAAGGTAATGCATGTCAATTAAATGACACTGAAATAACATGTTTAGTAGCTAAAGTTGACAATAGTTGGTTATGGTACAAAATATTTGGTCACATTAACTTTGATAACATTGTGAAAGCTAGTAATACACTTGCTATGAGAGATTTACATAAGATCACTAAGCCCACTAACATTGTTTGTAAGGAATATATCTTGGCTAAGCAGTAGAAATTTTCATTTCCTAGCAAGAAGTTTGGTACTACTCAAAAGCTAGAATTGGTCCATACATAGTTGAGTGGTCCTGCAAGAACAAGAGGATTCTATGGAGAAAAGTATTTTATGATTTTTGTTGATGATTTTACTAGAATGATGTGGGTAGCTTTTCTTAAAGAAAAGTTAGAAGCATTTGAAGCATTTGAGAAATTCAAGATATTCAAGTATATAGTATAAAATGAACCTAGAGTTAAAATCAAGACCCTAAGATTTTATAAAGGAGGAGAATTCACTTCTAGAGAATTCAATATCTACTATGAAGAGCGTGGAATCAAGAGATAGTTGTCTTCATCTCATTCACTTGAGTAGAATGGGATTACTAAAAGAAGAAATAGATCAATTGTTGAAGAAGCAAGAGCTATTTTATTCGAGCATGATGTACCAACAACATTTTGGAGGGAAGTAGTTAATATAGTACTATACACTCTAAATAGAGTATAGATCAGAAAAGGTATGGAGAAAACACCTTATGAGTTATGGTTTGGATACTCACCATTAGATAAATATTTTAGAATATTTGGAAGAAAAATTTAGATTAGAAGAGATGATGATATTGGTACATTTGATCTAGAGAGCGGCGAAGGTATGTTTCTTGGCTATTCATTAAAAAGTAAAGCTTACAGATGTTTCAACTACATAACAAAAACTATAGTAAAGTGCACAAACGTGAAAATAAATGAAAAATTTGGCAGCAAAGAGAAGATGATGGATTATAACTCTAACGAAGATTATTATTTTGGGATGACCAAAAAATGTAATGAATTATTTCTCAAGACTAACAATGAATTGTATAATAATGTGCAAACTGAAGAAATAAGAGAACAAAATGTAGTACCAGAAATAAGAGTTAAAGCAAAAACTCCTACCCCAAATAAGAATATGATAAAAAATCATCCTGCTGATTAGATAATAAGAACTAAAGAAAAAGGAGTAATGACAAGCAGTAGAATCAATGAATAACTATGCATAATATCTCAAGTAGAACCAAATAGAGTAGATGAAGCAATCAAGGGTGATCATTGGATAAAAGCAATGGAGGAAGAACTTCAATAGATAATAAAGAATGATATATTAGAATTATTCCCTAGACCTAAGGACAAAAATGTGATTGGCACAAAGTGGATATTCAGAAACAAAATGAATGAACAAGGAGAGTAATAAGAAACAAGGCAAGATTAGTATGCAAAGTGTAAGAATTTTCCTAAGGGAAAAATTCATCCAGGAATAAAGAATTCAAACAAAAGCACACAGTAGACCAAAGAGAGAGAGAGAGTATGATCAGAATGACAATGTATTCAATATGCAATGACTAAGAGTACACTAGAAGTGCCTGTATATAAAGGCCTCTTGGGAAGCACCTAGAATGTCTCTAGAAACAACTAGAAGATAAGACAACTAAGCACCTTATCCAACATTCTAGATGAATGGATAAGAATGAAAAACTATCATATGTGTGTAGAAGATTCCTATGTTGTAGACAAAATGTGCTTAAAAGAGGTGCAGACCCCTATGATATCATCATGACAACTCACAAGAGTGCACAAACTCCTAAGTGTCTCAATAATAAAATAATGCAAAATAAATAAATAATGCATTAACCTAAGTAAACTTAAGTAAGTGTAATAAGTAAATACTTATTTACACCAACACCCCCCCAAAGTGAAACTTAGGGTAATGCCCTTAAGGTTACAAAAATTAGGATGAAGATGTAACTTAGGCGAATGCCAACAAGTGAAAGCCACTCTGATAAAGAAGCTAGTCCAAGAATGTAGAAATGTGTTCCTCTCCTTAGGAATAAATAATGTAAAAGGTACACTCCTGAAGATGTATGCTGGCCCTGGAACCTACTCAAGTATCCTTGTACTGATGTTGAAGTTCACCCCTTCCAACTGTGCTGAAAAGAATGAATGCAGACTGGTCAAGGATGTCTGTTGAACCTATTCCACTAAACCATCTATCTCCTCAATTGACAAAGAGATCTCAGCTATTTTTTGTTCATAAGGATCCACAATCATGCCAACCTATAAAGATTGATTTAGGGTCAGAGTGAGCCCTTGGAACAACTGTAGAAGGATCACCTTCATCAATGAGAAGATGTAAGTCCTCAAGTCTATCTCCCAAGTCAACTAAAGCTAGAACTAGAAGATGAGATGTACCATGTTGTGATGGACCTTTCACTATGGTAATGTAAACATGTGGACTAGACTGATGTGACCTCTCACTGCAACTGTTGAGAGAACCCCACGTGTCTGAAACTATTGAAGCACTATCGCTGGTGTCACTATCAGTTTCCACTATGTATGATGTGCAGAGAGGAGTAGAGGATAAGCTTGGTGAACTTTCTTTTAAGTGAACATCCTTCTCCACAAAGATCTTGTGAGTCTCTAGATCCATCAGTGGGTAAGCCTTTACATTATCTTCATAACTGATGAAAGTACAAGGCCTAGGTGTCAGTGCCTTGCAACTCCTGGAAGATAGGTTAGCCCATGCTGGAAAACCAAAGACTCTAAGGTGACTCACAACTAGTTTTCTTCTGCACCATGCCTCAAAAGGAGTCTTTCCATCTAAGGTTGGATGAGGAGATCTATTAAGTATGTGAGTTGCATTGCTAATGGCTTCAACTTCAAGTGTAGGATCGAGAGACTTGGCTTTTATCATGCAATTGGTCATGGTCTTGAGAGTCCTAATCCTCATAGCTACAACATCTATCTTGTGTAGATTGAATGCTGGTGATTTCTAAAGATCAATCCCCTCAATTCTACAAAAGTTCTTAAGTTTTTTATATACATATTTGTTCTCATTGTCCACCCTTAGTACCTTGATGGCTTTCCTTGACTTGTGTTCAACACGAGTCTTGAATTATTGAAGTTTATGAACCAATTCATTCTTATGATGAAGGAAGAAGGCCCAAGTGAATCTCAAAAAGTCATCAACAAATGTGAGTATGTAGCAGCCTTGGCTGACTAAAGTCACTGCAAAGGGACCTGCTAATACCATGTGAACTAGCTGAAGAAGAAGTGGAGCTCAAGGAGACTTCCCTTTATCATACTTCTCCTTGACATTCATATCCACTAAATAGGATGAACACTCTCCCTTAGAAAAGTTGATTTTGGGTAGACCTTTGACCATATGTTTAGAGAAAAGTTGCTAAAGAGAACAGAAGTCAAGGTGACCAAAGCGCTCATGCCATAAGTTGATGTTTGAAGTAGAGTGAGTCAACAAGGCTTGAGAAGGACTCTTAGGCAAAAAGTGGGAGAAGGAATAAAGCCTCTTTTCATCATTGACTTTCCCAACTACAACCAATGAATCATCTCATAGACTTCACACCATCACTAAATCTGGAAGGAACTCAACCTTATGACCATCTTCAAGGTGAGTGATTTGGTAAACTGATAGGAGATTGGAGCTAAGATTTGGAACATAGAGAACATCTTTGAATTCCCCATTATCCATTCCTACATGTCCTTTCCCTTCAACTTCCATCTTAGTATCATCTCCCGTGAAGATGTGTGCTACCTTTGACTACTTCAATGAAGAAAAGTCTTCCTTTGAAGAACCCATGTGGTAAGAGGCACCTAAGTCAAGTATCCATTTTGAAGAAGAATTTTTGTTTTCCATAAGTGCTTGACCTTTACCTTTTGAAGAGGTTGGAGTTGAATCCTTGGAAGTACCTGGCACTTGAATCTTGTTCTTCTTGAGTAGATTTTCTAACTCATCGATTCTTTTTGTCTTGCAATGATGCTCGTCATGATTTGGCTTTTTGAAATATGCACAAAAAAGTTTGTCCTTCTTTTCATTGCTTCTCTTATTATTTGAAGAAGAACTGCCTTGTTGTGTCTTAGATTGTGTTTTCTGCTTCCATTGCTTCTTGTTGTTGTTGCTTTTCCCCCCTTGACTTGATTTGTGATCATCACTAGCCACCAAGGCTATCGTCTTTGATGACTTGAGAAGTCCAAAATCCACCAAGTGAGATTGTTCAACAATCAACATGTTTGAAAATCCATCAAAGGAAGGATTTTGGTAAGTAGATCCCATGGTCAACCTGTGAGTATTAAAACTTGAAACAAAGTTGGCATACTTAGAAGGTAGCCACTTCCAGATCTGATGAATTAACCTATCATCCTTCATGGGATTTCAAAAATCTTTTAAAAGTGCCCTATACTCATTGACTTTAATGATGTAATCTTAAATTGTGTCATAATTCTTAGGATCCAAGAGAAGTAGATCATCCTCAATCTGAAATCCCTTTTCTTCATCCACCTTACCATACAACTGTTCAAGTTTATCCCAAGTTTCTTTAGAGTTTGAAAAAATTTTAATGTGAAAGAGAAGAATCCCCTATACACAACTCCTAATAAAACCTAAAGCCTATCAGTCTTGATTTTTCCAATCAATGAGTTCTTTAGCATCAAAAAGTTTGGTAATTGTACCATCAACATAAAGGCTAAATCCTTTTTCCATTAATCTACTCCATGCAATATCTTTCCATGTAGAACTGTTGCGTGAAGTTAAAGGAGGAAATTTAAAACCCATGATGCAAAAAATGAAAAGAGCACAATAGAGAGACACAAGAAACATAGTACACCCCACCCCCCCGCCCTTTTCACTCAATCAAAAGACCCCCCCAAAAAAGATGTTGTTGGCACTTTATAAGTAGTGCATTTACAATGGGCCACTTGTCAAAATGAACAAAGTGGACTTTCTAATTTTTCTTTTACAACTCCCATATGAGGCTAAAATCTGTCACTTAAGCACTATAGCTTAGTTTTACAAGAATTCTGAAAAAGAATCAAAGCTTTAGAATGCTAAAGAAGGCCTAATTCTAAAAGTGAAAAATTGGTCCATACAACCCTAGAATCTAACTTCAGATCTAGAAAGTAGATGAAAAAATATGCACTTTAAAAAAAAAGAACCTGAAAAAGTGACCAGATGTGCCCGTACGAAGCTTTTGAAGTTACATAATGTAGGATTATGTAGGTATAGTCACCAAAATATGAAATTTTTATGAAACTTTTACACCAAACTAGAAAAAAAAAACCACCAATAGAAAATTTAGGAAATTCTACCCAATTTCAAAAAAAATTGCACTGGAATCAGAGTCCAGATGTCCAAGATATGAACTAGCAAATTTGGGCTGCCAAACTGAAAAGCAATCTGGAGAGGGGTCTGGGGCAAAAAAAGAGAGTCTAAATTTGATGGTCAAATTAATGTCATTATAGTTATAAAATTCTTGGAAATGATGTTCAAATGGCCATCAATTTTAATATAGTGTTCTACTGGTGTCAACAAACTTTTTTGGCCTGGGCTGACTTGGTAGCTGGATGAGCCAACATTTGTACTATATGGAAAGACATGTGTCTGGTGTTGTATGATGATGTGGCAAGAAAATTTTGGATTCCTCTGGTGATGTGGTAGTCCTGGGTGTCTATGTGGGGAAGTTTGTACACGTTGATTGGGCTGGTCAAACCAGTTAAAAAGGCCGCTGGTAATCGCAGACTAGTGGCAATTTCGCCAGATTATTTTTTAAAAATGCGCCAAAACTTTGAAGGTGCTAGAACATGCACTAGAATATTCTTTCCTACCCAAAATTTTTCCATGATGGGAGAACTATGTTGATCACAAATAGCAGGGTCACTGCCAAGAATTATGGAGTGCGCAGGTGAGAGGTGTCATTTGGCGGGAAGTTTAATCAACATTGCCAAAAGGATTTCACAGGTCACGTTTTAAATCAGCTACCAAAGATTCTAGAATACACACCCCTATCTTCTGCTTTCTATTGAATTGACGTGCTCATTAAAATAGTGGTTGCCAGAATGTGTTTGCTCACACTAGGAAATGAAGTCTATGGGTGGGAGTTGTGGGTTTTAATCCCACATGTAGTGTGGGTCAGCACTTTATGCTTTATAAAAGACAAAGCCCATGGTTGTTTAAATAAATGCAAACATTGTCAGTATATGTGTTGAAGCCATCGGTCAGAGTGTATTGGGTACCGATCCTTGTTTGATAAGGTTGAAATTTGTCATTAGTTGCCATTGTGTGTGATGAAATCCTTAGATTTGTATGGCCAAAAATGGAGTGATTTTACTTATGATTAAGATAAACTTCCACAAATGGTAGATCCAAGGTGTCATTGCCCAGGTCTACTTAAAAAAAATTTCTCTGAATTTCAGCAAATAATTTGACGAAAAATAAATAATATAGGAATAAAAAATATAGATCCAAAAATGAATTAATAAGATCTGCAAATGATCATACCCAAACTACAAATCGAGGCCTCTGAGTTCCAATTTGCAAAAAAATTTTGCCTCACGGTTGACTTTGGGCCAAGATAGCCAAGTTTATAGTTGATTTTCATCGGTTCAATGTTTTAGACACAATGGTGAGGTCACATCTGACTCTAGATACTCCCAATTTCTGCATTACTCCGGATTTAGGCTGAGGTGCTAAAGAAAATGTGGTCTCGAATGGCTATGTGATGAGAAAATATCCAAGCTTTGATACCATTTAAAAATTTTCCTAAGGGAAAAATTCACCTAGGAACAAAGAACTCAAACACAAGCACACAGTAGACCAAAGAGAGAGAGAGAGAGTATGATCAAAATGACACTGTATTCAATATGCCATGATTAAGAGTACACTAGGAGTGCCTATATATAAAGACCTCTCAGGAAGCACCTAGAATGTCTCTAGAAACAACCAAAAGATAAGACAACTAAGCACCTTATCCAACATTCTAGATGAATGGATAAGAATGATAAAGTTTCATGTGTGTGTAGAAGATTCCTTTGTTGTAGACAACATGTGCTTAAAAGAGGTGCAAACCCCTTTGATGTCATCATGACAACTCACAAGAGTGCACAAACTCCTAAGTGTCTCAATAATAAAATAATGCAAAAAAAAAATGCATTAACTTAACTAAACTTAAGTAAGTGTTATAAGTAAATAATTATTTACACCAACACAAAGGTTACTCTCAAAAAGAAGGAATAAACTATAAGGAAATATATGCACCTATAGCAAGAATGGAACTAGTCAAAATGTTCTTAGCATATGCAGCAAATAAAAACTTCAAGGTATATTAGATGGATGTTAAGTCAACATTATTGAATGGAGAACTTGTAGAAGAAGTTTAAATTGTGCAGCCAAAAGGTTTTCCTTTGACAGAAGAGAAGGATATGGTTTGCAAAATTAAAGAAAGTACCTAGAACATGGTATGCAAGGTTAGATAAATAATTAGCAAAGCTTGGATTTACT
This sequence comes from Cupressus sempervirens, assembly GCA_028749045.1. Taxonomy (NCBI): domain Eukaryota; kingdom Viridiplantae; phylum Streptophyta; class Pinopsida; order Cupressales; family Cupressaceae; genus Cupressus; species Cupressus sempervirens. The sequence continues at coordinate 586,514,231 of CM053787.1, read as the reverse complement.
AAAGGAATAGTAGACAACAACTTGTACTTGAAAGAAATAGAAAATTGTTTATTGATAATCATTGTATTTGTTGATGATATCATTTTTTGAGGAAATGATGAATCCAGTAACAAATTCTCAAAAGATATGAAGAATGAATTTGAGATGAGTATGATCGAAGAAATGAAATTCTTCTTAGGATTACAAATTGTTCAAAACAAAGAAGGTATCTTTATCTCTTAGACCAAGTATTTGAAAGATTTACTAAAAAGATTTGGACTAGAAAATTGGAAACCTGTTGGAACTCCTATGGTATTTGGTCACAAGTTATCAAGCAAGGATGAGACACTTATTTCTGAAAAGAAGAATTATAGATCTATGATTGGAGGATTAAAATATCTAACTCATAGTAGACCAGATATAGCTAATGTGGTTGGAATTTTGGCAAGATTTTATGTTGATCCTAAAGAATATCACTATGTAGTACTAAAAAGGATATTCGGATATTTGAAAGGGACATCTGACTATGGAATTTGGTATGATAGAAATGATGATTTTACTCTTTGTACTTACATTGATGTTTATTGGGCTAGACAAATGGATGATAGAAAAAGAACCATTGGAGGAGTATTCTTTCTTGGTGGAAGATTAGTTTCTTGGGTCAATAAGAAACAAGATTGCACTTCACAAAGTACTATGGAAGCATAATATGTAGTGAAAAATAACTGTAATCAAGTTATATGGATGAAGAAGATGATAAAGGATATTGGAATTACATTCAAAGAACATTTTATCATTTACTGTGATAACACAAGTATAGTAAGCATGTCTAAGAATCCTATTTTACATTCTAAGACTAAGCACATCTCTATAAAGTATCACATGTCTAGAGAGAAAGTTGCAGAGAAAGAAATCAAACTGGTGTATATTAACACTAGGTAACAAATTACTAACATTTTCACAAAGGCCTTACCAAAGGGTACATTTGAGTACCTAAGAGGTATGCTTATGTTAGGCTCCTACCTACTTTAGAATAGAAGATGCAAAAGTGCATTAGTCTAGGGCACATAGCACCATTATTAGACTGGACTAATGTTGATGCTTCCTCAATGGGGGAGTATCTATGATGAATAGAGTTAGAAAAGGACTCTTGGTAATTGGTAATTGGTATGCAATAGTGTTTCTAGACACTTGAGTTGTTTATGGATTTATATACAAAAGTTTTAAAGCAATAGATTGGCTTGTGGTCATGCTAATAAATCATTGTATGTTTAAGCAATTGACCCATTTATGTATTATCTTTGACATTGATGTCAATGGGGAGAGAGTGACATAAAAACAATTCTATGTAGTTCAATTGGAAAGAAAGTAGAACATGATGATGAAGAAGATCTATATTTTATATTCTTGGAACTTAGATGTTTTTCATCTATGTTGCCATCAATGCTAAAGGGGAAGATTGTTAGCATGAATGCTTATGCTATGGGGGAGCATTGCAAAACATTGATATTATGACTATGTTTTTCATTGATGAAAACACAGTAATAAGTTTTTGAAGACTAACAAAGTAGCAGGCTGCAATTTTTGTATTAAGAATATTATATTACTAATCTATAAATGCATAGTTTCTAATGCATACTACAGTATGTCTTTGTTACAAGGGTAAGTGTATAGAACCTAATTTGATAGTGTATAGAAGATATGATTGATCTATAGAGAACCATATGGTAACAGAGTATTAGGAAAGCAGTTTCTATTGTGTGATTGCTATAGTTCATCACAAATGTAGTGAAACATTGCCCGGTTAACTAGAGACAATATACTAGCCATTGATGGTGTCAGAGAATGCACATGTATGGAACTCACACATGTGAAAGTTTGTTTATAACTATGAGTCAACACCCTTAATTAAATATTTATTCATTTAATTAATGTATTAAGTGGGAAGCTAACTTAAGGATTTATTATTGAGCATGGTATAAAGGAAAGATGTTTTCCATGTTTAACAAATTGTATGAAGATGAGACTTGTGAATTATTGAGCAGCAAAGCAGAGTGACTTACCAATGTGTGTAAGTTACCTTAAGGTTAATTATTATTGAGTATAGAGTTCCAAATTTGATTGCATGGTCTGAAGGAGAATAAGTCCAACATATTGGATAGATGAAGAAGCAAAAGCTTGTTTCACATCTATTATTTTCAAAGGAATAGTACCAAGGTTAATTGGATAGTGGGTTTGTCAATCTGATCTTGAAGTTGTTTGGATAGTGGGTTTAATTGTCTTCCACAACTCCTAACAGGGACTTTTTGTACTAAATGTTGTAATAGAATCCTAATAGGGTCCATCCTCTAACAAGGAATGCTTATATTAGTACATCATCTTGTGGGCATTATTCCCACCAGGGTTTTCCCTCTGATTAAGGGTTTCCCTAGTCAGCATATTTGGTGTAATTGTTTATGTGTTACATCTTTATGGTTATTGTTTACTTTGGTTGAATGCTTAATTTTGTTAAAGAGGATAAATGTTTTAATTGTTGAATAACTTATTCACCCCCCACCCCCCTAGTTATCTTGGTGGATTATTGTTTCTAATAATGTGATAGTGCAAAGAAGATCCAGGGAAAACTAAAAACCATATATGGAGGTGATGATAATGTTTGTAGAGCCAAATTAGAGAGCATAAGAGGTAAATTTGATGACATTAGAACAATGGAAGGTGAGAATATAGAGTAATACTATACAAGAGTCAAATAAGTTGTCAATTCTATTCATGGTGTAAATGGAGAAATCAAAGGTGAAACAATAATAAACAAGGTATTGATGACTCTACTTCCTATTTATGGAATTAAAGTGTCTATAATTCAAGAACTAAAATGCATAGCAAGTAACACTTTGATCTTGGAAGGTATAATTGATAGACTTACTTCTTTTGAGATGTTTATCTTTAATAATTATACACTTGCTACTATTGAATATGATTTTAAGTCACAACTAGTTCTTAGAAAAAAGAAAGGAAAACATGTGAAGAGTGATAGTGACAATTCTGACGATGAGTTTGATGAACTTAAAGCCCTTATAGTAAAAATATTTGGAATTTTAAGAGGCCAATATAAACTCAAACTACCTAATTTTTTTTCTCATGCAAAAAAAGTTGTTCATAGTACTGCTAGGTGTCTTGACATAGAAGATAAGGATGAAAGGAAGGAAACCAAGTATAAATGAAGAAGAGATGATCAAGACTGCAAACAAGAAAAAGATGAAAAGGGTAATAAATCTTATTATATTGTTGAGAAAAAAACTAAAAATGAATTTGAAAGTACTGATGGTGAAGTTGTCTGTGTTGTTATGAAAGAAGATTCTAATGAAGATGAGAAACTGCATTAATCTCATATGTAATAGTTGATACTCCAATCATATGACTTGTGATAGAGATAAACTTGAGGATATTAATCTATACAAAGGTGGATGTGTTAAATTTGGTAATGATATCACATGTGTTGTAAAAGGTAAAGGTACTATTCAACTGACTAACAAGATAAAATATGACAATGTTTACTATGTTGAAGGACCTAACTATAATTTTTTGTGTGTTTCATAGCTGAACAAAACTTGGGTTGAATTCCATAATAGGAAGGACAAGATATATTATGTTGATAGTAAGCTAATTAGAAGTGGTATTATGACAAGAGGTAACTTGTTCTATCTAGATTTATCTAATGATACATGTTTTTTTGCACAACAAGAAGATGTTTGGTTATGGCACAAGAGGTTGTGTCATGTGAAATTTGACAATCTCAAGAATATTAGTAAAATGAAGAAAATAAGAGGGTTTCATAAATTGAAGAAGCCTAATAATGCTATGTGTAAACAATGTCAATTGGGAAAAATGACCAAGTCTAGTTTTAAGAGAAAAACATATACTTCCCATAATATTTTGGAATTGGTTCATACTGACCTATTGATGTTCAAAGATATTGTGGAGATAACTATTTCATTCTATATTTCGATGACTACTCTAGGATGATGATTGTATGTTCCTTAAGGCTAAATCTAATGATTTTTAGTTATTTAAGTGGTATTTATCTAGAGTTGACAAAGAAACATGGAAGAGTCTAAAGTGTTTGAGATCAAATAGAGTTTATGAATTTATTTCCAATGAGTTCAATACATTCTACAATGCCAAATGAATCAAAATATAGATGTCACCACCAAGGACCCTTCCTAAGAATGGGATAATTGAAAGGAGAAATAGATCAATAACATACTATGCAAGAACATTGATGATGGAGAAGAGAGTATCAAAGAAATATTTGAGAGAAGCTCTTATACCATGTTGGTAAACATATTTTTCTTCACACAATAAACCACTTGGTTTAACTCTTCAAACCCAAAACCAATTCAAAAATAAAACATAGCCAATAGTTGGGTCATGTGAGAATCAAATTTTGCAAGTACACTCTAAATTTTCTAGGGTACAACTCCCTGATAAGATTTATAATGAATCCACTAAACTATAATTGATAATTCTTTTAACCTGAAAGAAAGAAAGGTTTAGAAACATCTATCCATAAACATGACATAGATGCAAAGGGACTAACTAATTGAATGGAAACAAAAAGTAAATGATACAAAGTTCATTTACCCAAAGACCACATCAAAGTGAAAATAGAAAGAAAAGCATATCATTCTTCCCTAATACATGAGTAACTACAACTCATAGTCTAAATGATAATGATGATGATTATCATATGTAATAGGTACATGCTCAAAGAAAACTAATATCATCATAAGATAAATGTTAATCAAAAAGTAAAAATCTAAACTCAAAATTTTAGAATGCTCATAATTCCCCTTTCTAAACAAAAAATAATAACAAATATTATGTTGTTCCTATACACACTCACTCTTTGAGAATAAAATACCCCTTTCCTTGCATTACAATTAGAATAAAAACCTCTTCCCCCACATCGCACAAAGTCTACCAGAAAAAAATAAGCCCAAAAATTGGAACCCCCTCTCATACTTGTTGATGCATATTTAATATCTATCATTCCTATAACATTATGGTTTCTAGCTTAACTATTTATTAGTAAGATCTTCTTTTATCTTCTTTTTAATGGTTATATTCTTCAAGAAATTACCACTTCCACATTAAAACCAAAAATCATCAATAAAATGTTTCACTACCTAAATAGAATATGATTAATTTTGGAATAATAGTGTAACCATGTTATCTTGCAATCTATAATCATTGAGCCAAGCAACTCCTTTTTCTCAACTTACCTTCAACCCATGCTCTAATGGTCTCGATTATGGTTTTCTTTACTGCATCATGTATCAAGAATTGAATCTTTACATTCCATGTTACTAATGCATATGGGGATGGAGGTCTTTCCCAAAAGAGTTTGTGTGCTTCATTATGAGATTTTCTCAATGATCTCTATTACTAACTTTGATGTTGCATCAAAACTGCATCTTACCATCTACCATTAGCTGATCCTTTAAACTTGTCTATATGATATATTCCATTACTTTTTTTGTTTCTCCTCCTATTTTCTTCAATAAAAACTATGATTTTAGTTGGGCAACAACTATTTTGAGTCCTCTTTGAAATTGGTCATCATGATCATCAAGGAATTCTATCAAATAGTTATCATGCTCTATCAACACATCCATGCATATATGAATATTTTCTTGAGGGTGTCAACTTCTTAGATCATGTCCAAAGTTTCAAAGACTATGGTTTGGAGAAATATCTTGTTGCTTTATTATTGAGGCTTAATACTTGTTCAGGGGCACTTTTTTAAATAAGTCTCGCTCAATGAAAGGGCATGGGTGTTTGGTGTTGATATTTTCTACATCATGTTCTCAACTACAACACACACAAGTGGCTTCTACTATGTTCTACTCATGGGAATCATAATTGGTGGTCTAGACATCGTTGATGCTTCCTCTATCAACTTAACACTCAATAGCTCATCTTGACTACCATAGATTGTAAAAACACTTTCATGATTTACTTGAATTCAATGCCCAAAATAATGGTGATGATTGTGAAAATGAAAAACTTCAATAGGTGGTTTATGAAATCAATTTCATGCACTCATGCCAATCTTTGTGACTTATTGGGAATAAATTTGGAAAGTTTTGGAAATCTCAAATCTTAGAATCCATTGGCCTTGTGATTTAAATGAAAGCCCCACATCCAAAAGATTAATTATAGTTTCACACTAATTTACCCCTCTCTTCAATCGGGTTTTAGCATTTAATTTTCATAACTATCCTCAAAATCCTTCATCTTTGTGATGACATCTCACACCAAGTGCTCATTGGATTTGGGTATTTTGTCAAACATATGTCATGCATTCTACATGTATCATATTCATGATCCTCTATACTAGATTTACCTGAGTTGATGCCTAATTTTGGAGAAGAGGGATTGGGTTGAAGTGTCATTGGGATGATGCTAGATTGATGCTCATAATGTGCACTTACCTTTCGATCCCATATACTTGCTAATCTAAATGCATCCATATTGAGCAATTATCAAATGGATTGCATATATCATTGGCACCAAAACATGTATGAAAATTGTGTATAGTGTAGTATCTAGCAATACTCATAGTTAATAGGTTATTGAAGGCCCACAAGGATTGATTTCCTTTTTAGCTTTACATCTCCAAATTAAGTAACTAATGTGATGCCACCCAACTCGATCATTGTCAATATGGCCAAGTGTTCACATTTATGATCCTTTTTTTGACATACTTCAAGAAGATCGTCCTTCTAGACCTAGCTTTGAATTTGAAGTGCTCTTCTACAATTATGAATTATTGTACATGAGGAACAGATAATGGTCTTGCATATTCTAGAAACAATCATCTAAACATACATGGTGTGCCATATCAAACCAATGAGCCTATTGAAATGCATATTGAACCTTCAAACCTATTGAACCATTTGAACATTGGAACTAATGAAATTGCATCCTTGGGATGGTAGAATTTGATCCTTCAAACTTGGTGCTAAATTATGAACTTTAATTATTTGGATCTATAAACTTGAACTCTGAACCATGTGAACTACTAGATCTATGCACTCAACCTGCAAACTTGTAGAATGAGTACAAAGTGGGTTAGAACCAGTTTGAACCTATCTCGACATGATTCTACAATTACAAAGGAGAGGCTTGAACCTTGGGCTTAAATATTTTTGATAATTTCATGAGATCTCATCCAAAACCTACTTTCCATAATATGAATTTAGACAAAATTTTCAATATAAATTAGGGGAGAATCATTAGGAAGATTGAAATTACAAGTTCAAAATTGGGGTTCAAAACACCAACTAACATTGGCTCTAATTGGGATGCATGAGCTGAATAGTGCATGAAGAAACCAATATTTCTTGGTAAAGAGACCAGTGCCTAGTCTATTGGGTAGTAGAGTCAAAGCACATGACAAGAAAAAGGGGTTGCTAGTGAGGAAAGTGAGGCAACTACCAAAACACCGAAACTAACAATAAATAAACACAAACTAAAGTGAGGGAAGTTAAACTATGCACCACAATAACTTACAAAGAAAGAGCATATTTACAAGAATATACATAGATAGGAAGATCCTAAAATAGTACTAGAAATATGGAGCACTTACATTAAGTCATCAATAGGCTAAGAAAGCTAAGAGCCTTTCTACGTCATTTGATTGCATTTGAATGCAACATCCCCATAATATCATTGTTTGGAAAGCTCTATGTGGAAAGGGTTTTGATTAATCATCCACAGGAATTTGATGAAGTGGTAGTCATATCCAAATAACCATGACTCATCATAAATTTTAGGCTGAAATATCTCATCATCATTTGAATTGAAGTAATTTGTATAAAAAACAATAGCATATTTCTCTTGAGAAAAATGGCTAAACCATGGATGAGGGAGGCATTATAGAAGAGCATCATAGAAGCATTCAAACAAAATCCTAGAGCTAAGCATGCTAAAAACCCATCCCCTATAAGTCCATCAACAACTTAATTTTAAAAGTAGAATGCCTCCAACATTTGGGGTTGAGACCACTCATATTGAGTTTGGGTGAGGTCAAACAAGAAAGCCTTATATTTAATCTTCTCATCAAATGCACATACTCTAAATTTTAGTTCATCAATTATCACATTATGAATAGCATTAGACTTAACAAAGAGAGCATCAAGACCCTTGTATTTGGAAACTGAAGGCAACAAGCTCAAGGTATCATTTACCTCAACTGTACATAGGTTTCTATGTACCTCAATGATCTTTTGGACATCACACACTATGTCATCTTCAACTATCCCAAGATGCTATGGATTATTCATCGAGGGGGCTCCTAATTGGATATCATGCTTTGGATTGGTTGTAGCTTCCAAATAATCTCATCATGTATACTCTTTAATTGATTCTCTACTATTGTCACATCAGCCATGCTCTTTCTTTGACATGCAAAAGAAAAATTAAGATTCATAGTTTCTTCATGCATGTTACAACCTAAATTATTCTTAGGAAATTTAGTTAAAAGTAATGGTTTTTCAAAACTACTTTCAATGATGATAGAATCAAACTTAGTATAAGAAACTTCCTCTTTTTGAACTGACATAAAAATCTCCATCAGGAAAAAATATAGCTTGAAAATCATGAGCCTTCACCTCTTTTTCATCACTTACTAACAATCCCTCCATGACATGAGGTTCTTTGTTAACATGTGACTCTTCTTGTTGAGCTTATTTTTGACTGAGATTCCAAATCATGAGTGATTCTACAACTTGTGATATAAAATAATTATTCTTTATGAGCCCAAGTGTTGAATGACACTACTTCTTTAATCTCTTTTTTTTTATTGAACTCTTAGTGGACATAGATATTTCTTAACCATAATAGTTGATATTATTATACCTTTCATACACACGCTCCAATGGTGTGGCAGATTGTTGGTCTTTAGTAGGGTTTAAGTTGTTCTTTTCAACTTCACAAATGCTTCCTTTGAAAACATCCCAAAAATATTGGAGCATTGGGTCTTTTTTACAATTTATCTCATCAATAGTAGGTCTCTTTTGAGGTTGTTTCTTTAATCCAATTTATTGATCACTGATGACTATATAGCTACGAGAAATATAGTTAGAGGAAATCACCTAACTTCTTCCCCCACAACTTGCAATTCTTTTTTGAGATGTTGTACCTTCATCTTGAATACCTCCAAATATTTCAACTTATAGTATCTAACACAAAGGCTTCTCTACAATAGAGAAAATGTATGATCATCTTCCATGCTTGTATTATTCCTAATGGATAAGGAAATACACTTTTTAAAGCTATCTACAAATTCACACAACACTTTATCATCTATTTGATAGAGTTATATGAGAGAGTGGTTAGGCCTGGCCCTTCTCATAGATTTTATATTTGGCATGGTCTTTACATAGAATCACCAATTTCATACACACAAAGATAATCATAAAACTAAGGTAATAATTGTTAGGCACTAAATCTTTTATTTGATTCCCCAAAAAAGTCGCCAATTTTTTTAAAAAATAGATTTGTCTTCAAATGATAAATTACATGGTTTAACACTTCAAACCCAAAATAAATTCAAAGAAAAAATAGAATCAATAGTTGGGTCATGTTACAACAAGATTGTGCAAGAACACTTTGAATTTTATAGGGTACAACTCCCTGATAAGATTTACAAGGAATCCACTAAATTGTAATTGATAATTCTTTTAACATAGAACCAAGTAAGATTTACAAACATCTATTTGTAAACATGACATAGATGTGAAGGACTAACTAATTGAAAGGAAACAAAAAGTAAATGACACAAAGTTCACTTATCCAAATGTTGCATGAAAGTAAAGACAAAATGTAAAGCATATCATTCTTCTCAAATACATGAGTAACTACAACTCATAGACTAAATGATAATCATGATGATGATCATATGTAATAGATACACAATAAGAAAACCAATATCATCCCAAGTTGAATATTAATCATAAAATAAACATTTAAACTCAAAATTTTAGTATGATGATATTTCCCCTCTATGAACACAACAAAATAAAAAAGATTTTGTTGTTTGTGTATATTAATCACTATTTGAAAATAAAATACCCCTTTTCCTATATTACAATAAGAATAAAAACCTCTTCCCTCTCATAGCACAAACTCTACCAGAGAAAGAATTGCAAAAACTGGAACCCTCTCTCATACTTGTTCAGACATATTTAATATCGATCATTCCCATAACATTTTAGTTATTAGCATAATCATTTGTTGTTAAGGTCTTCATTTATCTTCTTTTTGATGGTTAAGTTATTGAAGAACTTAATCATCATTTCCACATTAGAATTAAAAACCATTGACAAAGTGCTCCACTACCTAAATAGAACTTGATTAATTTTAGAATAATAGTGCAACTATATTATCTTGCCACCTGTAATCATTGAGCCAAGTCACTCCTTATTCTTAGTTTACCTTCAACTGAAACTCTAATGGTCTTGATTTTGGTGCTTTTAATTGCATCACATGTCTGTTAGCTTAAAGAATAAATTTGACAATTGAGTGTCAATACACTTAACCAAGATCAAGAATAGGTGCCGAGTGCAATAGATGCCAAGTAATCTTCAAGTGCTGAGTAAAGTGTAGGTGCCGAGTAAAGTGTAAATGCCAAGTAAAGTGTAGGTGCTGAGTAAAGTGTAAATGCCGAGTGAAGATCAGGTGCCGAGTAAAGTTTAGATGCTGAGTAACACAGTTTTGTGTAAGTGCCAAGTAACTCAGTAGAATAGCACGTGTCGAGCAACATAAATATTTTAGGAGCCGACTAATCTAGGATATCAGCATAAGAGTTTGGAATCACACAAACTATGATGAAAACAATCTTTACAGCCGACATAAGGAAATCTTGAAGGATTTAATGATAAGATCGAATCTTTTATATTTCCTATGTAATTTGCATGCAACCAATCAGCAAAAGATAAGTATTAAGCAGAAATGAAGATTGAATATGGATCATAGATCCAGACCTAACCGTAAATCCTCGAATGTCTTTATAAGGAAGACGATATCTCATAGAGAAGACATGATAGAGAAGGAGATGATGAAGATGATGATATAGAGGAGAAGATATAGAGTGGTTGATATACTATTTTCAGAAGCCAAAGATATCAGATCACAAAGGATCAAGATCAGACGAAGCAGAACAGAGCCAGCATTCAGCAATCAAGGATTGTAAACTATCAGGTTCATTTTACCTAATACTTTCTAGCCATTGTATTAGCATGGAAATCCTATGGTGATAGGTTAGCTTAACAACTATTTCATTAATCCTAGAGATAGGTGATTAAATACTTTAACAGGGTGACACTTCATGTTAAGTGTTTGTAAATCCTCTAACCAGGTCACTATTGACATAGTGTAAAGCCTTTAACAGGGCAAACCATCAGAAGTGGTTAAACAATATTGCTGCAGTAATTTTTGTGGGTATCATCCCCACCCTAGTTTTACCTTCTTATTCTTGGAGGGTTTCTGGGTTACCAATTTCAGGTGTTATGTGTTATTGATGCATGTGTTAGTTTCATGTTTACTTAATGTATTTACATTCATGCAATTTATTTCCACATAAAAGTTTTATAGGACAAATTTTAGTACTTCTGATTCACCCCCCCCCTCTCATAAGTACTCTTTCCACATTTGAATATTCCAACAATTGGTATCAAAGCGTTACCAGGTTCTCATAAGGAAAAGTTTAATAGCTTGGAGGAAAAGATCTAGAGATGGAAGCTTTCAAACTTGGAAAGATCATTGAAAATCAGGTGATAGATGTGCAACTTGCTCTGCATAGGTTGGAGGAATTTAGAATCAATTTGAGAAACTCATTAAAAAAAAGGAAAGATTTGGCCATAGCTGAGAATGATATACACTACAAGGAAATTGATACCACCAACATATTTTCCAACAGAGATACCAAAGAGTTTGATGCAGCAATAGCAGAACTGATGGAGAAAAACAAAATTCAAGTAGAAGAGATTAGATCTCTCAAGATGGAGCATGAATCACAGGCCATAATGATATGTGAAATTACAGAACAAAAGAAAAGAGTAGTTGATGATAAGGTCATGATGGAAAATGACAAAAGGAATCTTGCAAACAGACTTGAAGAAAAATGTACTGAACTGACAAGGATCTCAAACATGCAGATGGATACACTTGCTCAAATGATGAACCTTCATCATGAAATCAATGTGAAGGATATTGAGATCTCTACTCTGAAGATGTAGAATGAACAAATGCAGAATGAATTGAACAAAGAAAAAGAGGTAGCAGAAAATCTCAACAAGTCAAGTGAAGCCATCAAGTATTTTGAACAGTTGCTGAAAAACTCCAAGATCTGCCCATGATACATCAGGACTTGGTTACAATAGCACTGAAGTTGGAGAATCATCAAAAAGTGCTGAACAAAGAAGTGACAAAGGTAAGAATACTAAACCCACTTGTCATTATTGTAATAAGAAGGGACATACTGCTAATGTGTGCAGGAGCAGAAGATTCAATCAACCAAACACACCCAAGAGTAAGAGTTTCTGTCACAAGTGCAACATGCAAGGACATATGACACAAGATTGCAGATCCAATTTCACAACGACTCAGAGATTTGATGGACATTGTTATAATTGCAATAAGTATGGACATAGGGCATTTGAATGTAGATCAAAACCTATGTGGACATCAAATCAACCAGTAAAAATAGAAGGAAAAGAAAGTCATCATCATTGAGATTACAATACCAGGTACAGTTGTCATTATTGTCAAGAATATGGACATACACCACAGAACTGCATAAGAACACATTTCAGAGGGAACTACAAAAGATGGTTGAACCAAACCACATGTTTCAGTTGTCTAAAAACTGGTCATATCAGCAAAAACTGTCCTACAAGATCAAAGGCACCCAAGTCTGAAGAGAATAAAGGAAAAGAAGAGATCGATATTGAAAAGATAAGGGGGCAAATGAACAAGACATGGAAAAAGAGAGATGAGTGCAATACATCAAGTGAAGGGATCACTTCACCCAATGGGTCAAGTGATTACACTTCATCAAACTAAGCATGAGAAGTGTATGGGACTGATATACAAAGTTATATCAGACATCAGTCCCATGAAAAAGAAGCAATTCAAAGTATAAATCTACATGAAACAAGATGTCAAGACAAAAACTAAATGTTGATGCCAAGCTACCTTTGGATATCGAGTCAAAACTCAAAATAGATGCCGAGCTCCCAACAGAGACCGAGCTGATAACCGATGCCGAGTTAAAAAAACTCCAATGGAAGCCAAGTAGAAAGGAAATTTAGTAGATGCCGAGTTAGGTTGAAATTTCTTCAGAAGCCGAGTTGGCAGTTGAGCATTTAATGCGATGAAATCAGGGTATATTATCGTGATTTCAATCAGTTTTTCACATCGCGATCAAGAAGCAAAGCCAAAAAAGGAGCGGAGAAGATCAAAAAAAGTTCAAAAGCAATTTGTGAAACATTCCAACAATGATCTCATCGATTCAAGGTATTTCTCTTAAATGCCGAGCTACGTAGGTCTCACAAACTTGTTTGAATTATAAAACCCTAGTTTGGAAAACAATGGCATCCGAGTCAGGAACCACCAAGGGTTTAGAAAGCCATGAAGTTCAGCTAGTCAGAAACAAAGTAAAACAACCTGAATTTAAGCCCATACCTGAAGTAGCATACAAGAATGATCCTGCAGGTGCATTATCAATTATTCCGGATAAAGTTGTTATGGTAGAAGATGTTCGCAGATGCTACAATTGTAAAATTGGTGCCATAGGAGAGTTAGAAATTCATAATGCATATGATAAATTATGTGAAAAAAAAGTACTAAAAAATGAGTTTTCCATTGTAGAAAGAAAAGGATTAACCAAAACCCTAGCATTTTTGACTGTCTTCAAAACAAAATGGGTACAGATAGTTTTGAGCAGAATACATAACAGAGCTTTTTGGTTAGATTCAGGGCCAGTAAAATTCACCAAGAAAATCATTCATAGGGTTACTGGTATTCCAACCCTAGATCGGCCAAAGACCCTGCGAAGTGACAAAAGGGAAGTAATTAAGAGAAATACAGGTGCAAAATGGAACAATAGAGGGATGACTATCGACACAGTCACTGATCCTCTACTAGACTTTGCTGTAAGAATTATTTCACACAGATTCTATCAATCAAGAAGATTAAATAGTGTACCTTGTATAGCAGTTGATGTTGCATACAAGATAATAAAATGGGATCACACTTATGATCTGGCAGAGCTCATGTTTCAACAAATTAATGAAAATCTGGGAGCTATAAGGAAGAGAAAAGGAGCTCAATGTAAATTTGGATCAGTTTTGATATGTATGTTTTTCTATCTGATGAAAGTATTTCCTTCTATAGGGAAAGTTAAATGGAATCCAGACAAAACAATTGTTGAACAAATTAATGGATACATTGAACAGATGGGTGAAATTTTTGATGCCCAAATGACTAGTTATTTTGAGGACTTCAAAAAGTCCATGAAACAAAGAATGAGAATTCCAGTTTCAATGACTGAGAAATATGAAAAAGATATTTGCTTTCTTGTAGATATAGATTATACTTATGTGCAAGCAGCTATACCTAGAATAAGATGGCTTAGGCCACTAGGATATGAACTTGATGCTGATCAAGCCTCTGTAGCAATAACAGCCTTACTTGCAGATGAAGTAGACAAAAATGCAAAAATCTTTGGAACTTATGATGTTGTCAAATCAATGATAATAACAGAGTTGAAGACTGCTTTAGCAGTAAAGAAGAAAGAGAAAATGGTAAGACAAATCAAAAGAAAGTTTGGTGTAGAAGAAGAAGGGATAGCAGAAGAAGAAGGAGCTGACATTAAAAAAGAAGAAGAGTTCATTGAAGAAGAAGAAGACAAACTTCAGGATCAGACTCAAGGGTCAGAAGGAGACAAAGAGGAAAGTGCTAAGGTTGAAGTAGCCAAGGAAGCACTAGTCAAGAAAAAGACCACAACTCCATCTGCTCCTAAATCCAAGGGGAGGAAAGTAGCTGCCCCAGCACCAAAAAGACCAACCACAAGGGCCACAACTCAAAAAGCAAAAGAAGAGGCTAAAGGCAAGAAGAAAGACTCAAAGAAGACTGTTGCTAAGTCAAAGAAGAGGAAGTTCATTCCCCAGCCTAAAATAGATGAGGAGGAAACAAAGTCAGAAGACAACATTCAATCTCAAGAGGTAAGACAAATACCCCAGATTGATGTTGATAAATTATGTACAGAAATTAGAAATAATGATTTGAAAGGATTGAAGAATCTGAATTTTTCTAAGCTCACCAAAGGAGAGAAAAATAAATTAGAGGAGTTTGTGTATGCTATGATGGCTGAATATAAGCACACACCTCTAGAATTAGATGACTCTATGCCGAGAGAACTGTATACAATCATAGAGGATAAATGGCATTTTTGTTTACAAATGGAAAAAGAAATAAGGGAGTCAACATTGGCAAGATTGTTGCCTGATTTGACTAGAGATCAAATAATAAATGCCATAAAAAGGCATAATAACAGATTCACTCCCAAGTATAGAGCATTCAGTATTCTACAGAATAAAATTGAAGAGGTAGTTACCAAATCCACAAGATTGTGGAAAATAGTTTACAAGAAGATTGAAGATGTATATAATGAGGAATATAAGGCAGAAGCAATTGCCAAGATAAAAGAAAAGGGAGCATTAGAAATAAAAGAGAAGAAACTAGTGGAGAAGGAGAGTAAAGGAGAAAAGGAAGGAGAGACACTCAATGAGGAGAAAGAGGAAGAGAAAGATACAGCTGAGCCACAAGATCAAAGTATGCAAGACATACAAGTATCTCCTCCTAGTCCTCCTTGTGCCACCATCACACCTACAGATTTCATAAAAATAAAGGATGTTACAGAAATTTCAGTTCAAAACATCAATCCATTAACTGCAGAGGATTTGGAAATCCTTGACCAATCATTTTTAGTAGCAAAATTAAGTTCAAATCCTATATTGGTCAGTGTTGATGAATTACAGAATCCAGAAGTCAAAGCAAAAGCAAGGGTAAAAGCACAAATGCCACCTTTGATCACACAAACTACTGGTATTCTATTCCTTCCACCACCACCTTCACCAAGTATAAGTACTGATACACTCCAAGTGCCAAGTACAGCAGCAGGGGAAACAAAAGAAAAATTTGAACAGCCACCAAGTTCAACCCCATCTAGCATTCAAAAAGGGGATACTCAAGCTGAAGAAAAAGAGACACAGAAAAAGGAGGAGACTGCAATACAAACACTAGTTGCATTACCCAAATCTGGGACTCCAACACAAACTCTTCAGCAGCCGAGCACAGATGGATTACAGCTGAAAATCAGAACACCAGGCTCGAGTTCATCAAAAGTAGTCAGGAGACTTCACTACGGAGTTCCTGAGCTTGATGAAGAAATTAAAATCCCATATTATGAATCTAGCACTCTTATAGAAGAAAAGATTAATGAAATTCAGAGTGCACTAGACAAAAGAAGGAGACAAGAAGCACTAAGAAAGGAATACAAGCATAAGTGTACATTGAATGAAATTAAGGACATATTCACGGGAGCTTTTTGCTTACAATCTCCAGATGAGTCAATACCAATCATGGAACAACTTTCTGATATAGTTGACTAGGTGACTAATGAAGACCAAGAAACAAATGTAAAATTACTTGAATGGTCAGTAAAGAAGTTCCAAGGAAAAGTAAACAGTAAAATATCTAGTGATATAGCACTAGCACAAGAAGAACTGGCAAAGAAAGTTACAATAGTTAAAATTGTACTAGGAAACATCTTTTCCCTGTACAACAAGTTGTGTGATTTTTCAACATTCACACAAGACACTAGCTAGAAAATACCGAGTTTGGAAAGCAATCTGAAAATTTCTAGTATGCAACTCCCTACAGATCCAGCTCAGAGTGAGAAGCATTTTGTCCAATCGCTTCACACACAAAGAGAGCTAGCCATTTCGGCAGCAGAGGAGGCGACTACAAAAGCCAAATTGATACAAATGCAATCATCAATTACTCCTCATTTGGGATTACTCCATAAGGAGCAAATAAATGCAGAGACAGTCCTCAGGAATGACCCCAATCTTTCTTCATTTGATGGACTTGTACACCTAGCAGCAGAGATTGCCATCAGCATAAGACATTAGATGTCACATTAGCAAATTGGGATGCAGCCCTGAAGATACTCCTTGAAGTAAATAGCACATTTTTGGCCAAATATGGCATTTCATTCTAAAGACCCTTGACATAAGTGTCAAAAAAGGGGGAGAATAAGTAATTAAAGAAAGAAGTTGAGTACAGGAATGAAATGATAAGTATAATAAAAGGGGGAGTAAGTATAATAAAAGGGGGAGATAGCAGAGATAACCAATTTTGAAATTTTGACAGGGAGATAGCAGAGATAAGAAAATTTTGGAATTTTGGGGGAGAAAGCAAATTTTGGGAAGCAAAGTTTGAATGAAGGATTAATTACTGAGTCACATGGGTTAAGTGTTTTTGCCACTCATGTCAAAGGGGGAGATTGTTAGCTTAAAGAATAAATTTGACAACTTAGTGTCAATACACTTAACCAAGATCAAGAATAGGTGCTGAGTGCAATAGATGCCGAGTAAAGTGTAGGTGCTGAGTAAAGTGTAAATGCCGAGTGAAGATCAGGTGCTGAGTAAAGTTTAGATGCCAAGTAACACAGTTTTGTGTAAGTGCCGAGTAACTCAGTAAAATAGCATGTGTCGAGCAATAGAAATATTTCAGGAGCCGACTAATCCAAGATATCAGCATAAGAGTTTGGAATCGCACAAACTATGATGAAAATAGTCTTTACAGCCGACATAAGGAAATCTCGAAGGATTTAATGATGAGATCGAATCTTTTATATTTCCTATGTAATTTTCATGCAACCAATCAGCAAAAGATAAGTATTAAGCAGAAATGAAGATTGAATATGGATCGTAGATCCAGACCTAACCCTAAATCCTCGAATGTCTTTATAAGGAAGATGATATCTCATAGAGAATACATGATAGAGAAGGAGATGATGAAGATGATGATATAGAGGAGAAGATACAGAGTGGTTGATATACTATTTTCAGAAGCAAAAGATATCAGATCACAAAGGATCAAGATTAGACGAAGCAGAACAGAGCCAGCATTCAGCAATCAAGGATTGTAAACTATCAGGTTCATTTTACCTAATACTTTCTAGCCATTGTATTATCATGGAAATCCTATGGTGATAGGTTAGCTTAACAGCTATTTCATTGATCCTAGAGATAGGTGATTAAATCCTTTAACAAGGTGACACTTCATGTTAAGTGTTTGTAAATCCTCTAACCAGGTCACTATTGACACAGTGTAAAGCCTTTAACAGGGCAGGCCTTTAACAGGGCAAACCATCAGAAGTGGTTAAACAATATTGCTGCAGTAATTTTTATGGATATCATCCCCACCCCAGTTTTACCTTCTTATTCTTGGAGTGTTTCTGGGTTACCAATTTTAGGTGTTATGTGTTATTGATGCATGTGTTAGTTTCATGTTTACTTAATGTATTTACATGCATGCAATTTATTTCCACATAAAAGTTTTATAGGACAAATTTTAGTACTTCTGATTCACCCCCCCCCCCCGTCTCATAAGTACTCTTTCCACATTTGAATATTCCAACAATCTCAAGAATTGAATCTTTATGTTCAAAGTTACTAATGTGTATGGGGATGGAGGTCTTTTCGCAAATAGGTCATGCGATTCGTTAAGAGACTAGCTCATTGATCTCCATTAAGCTCTTGTATATGATATATGCCATTACTTTGATGTTTCTCTTCATATTTTCTTTGATTGCAACTATGATTTATATTGGGAAACAATAACTTTGAGTCCAATTGACCATTCTATCAAATAGTTATCATGCTATGTCAACACTTCCATGCATATATGCATATTGTTTTGAGAGTGTTGACTTTTGAAATCATGTCCAGAGTCATAAAGCCAATAGTTTGGAGAAATCTCTTGCGGCTTTGTTATTGAGGCTTCTACTATGATCTATTCATTGGAAGCATGATGGGCGGTCTACACATCAACTTGACACTCCTTGTTTCAACTTTGGACTTGATAGTTCATCTCGACTACTAGTGAATTGTGAAAACACTTTTATGATCCACTTAAATTTGATGCCCATATCAATGTTGATGATTAGAAAAATGGAAAACTTCAATAATTTTTTTAAGAAATCAAATTCAAGCACTCGGGCTAGTCATTGTGACTTATTAGGAATAACTTTGATGAGTTTTGGAAATTCAAAATCTCATAATCCTTTGGCCTAGTGACTTAAATGAGATGCTCACCTCCAAATGTTTCATTATAGTTTCACATCAATTTATCCCTCTCTTCAATCTAGTTTTAGTATTTGAAATTCACAACTATCCTAAAAATCATTCATCATTTCGATGAAATCTCACACCATGTACTCATTGAATTTGGATATTTTGTCAAATAGATGCCATCTATTGTGTCTGTCTCATACTCATGACTCTTTATACTAGAGATACCCAAGTTTATGCTTAATTTTGGAGAAGAGGGATTGGGTTGAAGTGCCATTAGGGTGATGCTAAATTGGCACTCACAATTTACACTTCCCCTTTGATCCCATATACTTTCTCACTTGAATGCATCCATATTGAGCAATTGTCAAATGGATTCCATATATCCTTGGCACCACAACATGTATGAAAACTATGTATAGTGTAGTATTGGGTGATACTCATAGTTAATCGATTATATAATGCCCACAAGGAGTGATCATCTTTCCTATTTTACATATCCAAATTAAGTAACTAATGTGACACCACCCAAGTTGATCATCTTCAATGTGGCCAAGTATTCACATTTATAATCCTTTGTTTGACATACTCCAAGTAGGCGGTCCTTCTAAACATAGCTTTGAATTTGAACTACACTTTTGCATTTATGAACTTTTGAATCATTTTACATGAGGATCCAACAATGGTCTTTCACATTGTGGAAACAATAATCTACCTATTGTACCATATCAAACCCATAAACCTATAGAAATATAGGTTGAACCTTTGAACTTGTCGAACCATCTAAAATTTCAAACTAAACTGAGTTAGGAACTAAAAAAATTGTATCCTTAGGATTATAGAAATTAAGCCTTCAAAGTTGGTGCTAAATTATTAACTTTAAGGCTTTAGATCTGCAAAATCAAATTCTAAACTAGATGAACCATTGAACCTACAAACTTGTAGAATGAGAAGAAAGTGGTTTAGAACCACTTTGAACCTAGCTCAATATGATTTGAAAATTACAGAGGAAATCCTTGATCCTTGGGCTTGAATATTTTGATTCACTATCATGAGATCTCATCCAAAACCTACCTTCCACAATATGACTTTGCACAAATTTTTTAATATAAATTAGAGGATAATCATTAGGAAGAATAAAATTTCAAGTTCAAAATTGGGTTTCAAAACACCAACATACTGCTCTCTATACCCTAAATAGAGTACAAGTCAACAAAGTTGTGGAAAGTGAAAATGTGAAAGTTGGTGAGTTTGTAGAAAGAGGTGACAATACATGGAATGAAGAATCTAACTATTATAGCACATTCATCTATATGGATGATGGTGCTTCCAGCACTCCAAATGAGCAAGAAAATCAAGTTGTAATCTCTTAGTAGATGGGAAATGATTTAGTGTAGCAAAAAAAATTTGAGTAAGAGATAGTGGGTACTAAGGAATAGACTAAAGATATTGAATCATATATAGGCAATGTTAACCATTAGGTAGAGAGTGTTGAGCATGTAGAAGTTGGACTAGAACCTAACCAAAAAAGAGTTAATGAGCCTAAGATCTTTTTCCAAGATGAACTTGTTGAAGAATAGAGAAGGCAAATATCTATGATAGAGAATTTTGTAAGAAGACATCATGAACCTAAACAAATTATCAGTGACGTTGAATCAATTGTGATGAAAAGGAAAAGAGTCAAAGATGATACATGCTTACTTTGTGCGTTTGAGTCCAAATAAATAAAAGATGCTTTAGAAAATAAAGATTGGATTCAAGTAATGAATAAGGAAATTGAAAAAATTGAGAAGAACAATACTTGGACCTTCATTCCAAGACCTAATGACAAAAATGTTTTTGGAACAAAATGGGTTTTCAGAAATAATCTCAGTGAAAATGGTTAAGTTACAAGAAACAAGGAAATAATGGTATGCAAAGGATATTCTCAAGAATAAGGAGTTGATTATGGAGAATATTTTTCTCCTATGGAAAGAATTGAAGGAGTTATAACTCTACTTGCATATCCATCCTACAAGAATTCCAAGGTATATCAACTGGATGTCAAATCTACATTTTTTAATTGTATACTTGAGCAAGAAGTATACATTGAACAACCTGAAAGAATTGTAGATTCAGACAAGAATAATATAGTATGTAAGCTAAATGAAGCTCTTTATGGATTGAAACAATCCCCAAGAACATGGTGTGAAATACTATATAATTATTTTGTAAAGATCTTGGGCAAATGATAACAATAATCTATATTTGAAGAATGGTAAGAATAACGAAGTACTACTATTTGAAATAGTTGTTGATGATATTATATTTGGAGGAGGAGAAGCATTATTTAAATCATTTGCTAATGAAAGGAATAAGGAACTTGAAATTTCTATCTTTGGTGAAATAAAATTTTGTGTTGTATTGCGAGTATGCCAAACAAAGTTTGGTATTTTCATTACTCAATCCAAATATATCAATGAGATGCTAAAGAATTTTGGAATGGAAGATTCAAGACCAATGAGCACACCTATGTATACAAGACATAAGCTATCTAAGAATGATGAATCTACTAATGTGAACACGATATTATATAGATCCATGATTGGAAAATTGAAATATGTTGTTCATAGTAGACTTGATATTGCATTAGCAGTTGAGATAGTTTCTATATTTTCATAAAATCCTAAGGAGAATCATATGTATGTAGTGAAAAGGATAATAAGATATCTAAAAGGTACAAAAGACTATGGATTGTATTATAAGACAAGTGATAGATTTTAATTGAAGGTATTCACAGACTCTGATTGGGTAGGAAACATTGATGATAGAAAAACCAGTATTGAAGGTGCATTATTTCTAGGAAAGAGATTGGTGTCATGGACAAGCACAATTTTTTTTGTATTTCTCATTCAATAGTTGAAGTTGAGAATATGGTAGCTATAGTTAATTGTTCAAACATTATGTGGATCAAGTAATTACTGAAAGGAATAAAAGAAGAGATCATATATCTAATAGTTATATATTTTGATAACACAAGTTCTATTAACATTTCAAAGAATCTATTGATGTATATAAAGACAGAGAACATTGCTATCAAGTATCACCAATTGAAGGAACTAATTCAATATAAAGAAGTGAAGTTAGAATATCTACATACCAAAGAACAAATTCCTTACATATCCACCAAAGCCTTACCTAAAGATTCTCATGAATATCTTAAAGGTAAATTAAGGGTGATTCTGCTAAACAAAGCAACTTAAGGAGAAAATTTGCATTTCATCAAATGTGCTAATCAAAATATCTTACACATTGATGCAAAAAAAACTAGTTTAGGAGATACCTAAATCAACCAAACATGAAAATATCTACATAATTCAGATGTATAAAGTTATTGAACCCAAGAAAGATAAGTGTATTTGGTATTATTCTCAAAGAGGGAGAGATATAAAAAAGTGAGAGATACTATTGTAGGACACATGTATCCAAGAAGGACATTTATTACCTTAGAGGGAAAAAATCAATAAATAAAATTAGAATGAAACAAAGGATATTGATCACTAATGATAGTGAAATATTTTGGATTGTAAGGTAACAAAGTAAGATACATCAAGGTGATTAAGATATTGAGATGTTGTCATCAATACCAAAGAAGGAGATTGTCTAAAAAATACAATTAGAAAAATTGTCATTTTCTCATTAATGTCAAATCTACTAATAAGACATATTTCTATCTGATCTATATGTCACATTTATTTAATTGATGAAGAGGATTTGAAAGATTTCTCGTGAGAATAGCACCTACATGAAAGGTTGAGTTATGAAAAGGAAGCTACAATGGATAGTTGATTAGTTAGACTTTGATAAGACAAAGTTATTGTTTATATCAATAATATAAATAAAAGCCAAGAAATGGAGTAAAATATTGAGAAATGCCTTCTGATTCTAGTGTCAATTGAGCGGTAGTAAGTGTCAAGAAAATATATTTTTCACTGAGAAACAATATTGACCTAACAAGATAGTTAATTCCAAGATAGAAGTTTTATATGAATTGACTAATTAAGTGATGATTGAGTGTCAGAACTTGGCAATTTTTGAGTAATATTATTTTGAATGAATTTGAGGAAACTATGATTTCCAACTTACTTAAATGATTTCTTGGGATATGTAAACTATTTTGAAGATAATATTGATAAGTTAGATCATTTAATTCAAGGAGATGATTAGGTAAATTTTCTATGATCTAATTTGATGGATGAGAAGATTCTAGAAAAGAAGGAAGATAAATAGATACAATGAGCTTCTACAACTAGATCATAAACTCTAAGATATATGGTGACCATGGAAAATGACAAAGAAAGAATGGCATATTTAAAGAGGTATAGAGACAAAGTTATAAAGAGAGATGCATAAGGTAAGGTGGATTAGAGACACACAAGGGTGAACACAAGTGTGTAAGAGTAAGAGTGAAGAAAAATGAAATTTCTTGCAAAGATGCTACTAATATTGATATGTAAATCTGAGTAGATGGCTTAATTTTTGTTGAAAGGAGAAGATTGATTTCTTGAATGGTTGCCAAGCAAATCAAGAATAGAGATGAAAATGGGAAGATTATAAGTAAATCAACACATGAACCAAATAGTGATATGACCTGCAAAGTGAGTTGTAATCATACTAATCAACACCCTATTATTTTCTATCTATTCCTTGTAAATAGTTTGTATTAAAATTCTTTTAACAAAGGTTGACCTAACAGTCATTTGAAGGACTTAATAGTCTATGTAAATCCTTTGACAACATGATATTTTAAATAAAATGATCAAAGTCCTCTAATAAGGCCACTCCTAATAGGTTGATTAAATCCTCAAACTAGATCATATTTAATAGTGTGCATCATAACCTTTAATAGAGTTGGATTGTAACAAAGCTCACTTCAAGAGAGTGAAAAAATGGTGACATGTTGCTGATGGTTTTTCCAAAATTAGGTTTCCACACAAATCCTAGTGTCAAACTTGTGGTGAATGATTTATATGTTTTACATTTGTTAAAGTTTACATTCAGATAAGTATGTTATGTTTAGGACAATATTTTTTTAATTTATATAGTAGAGATTGAGAAATAGTAGGATAAGTAGAAAAGTGAATGTTTAGATGTTTAATTATTCAAATGGTACTTATGGACCTTGAGTAAAAGATTCACACCCACACCCCCTCAATTATTCTAAACATTTCTAACAAAGACTTTACAACCTTTGTTTTTAAGAGACACCATACATTGCACTTTCACAATTTCTTCATCTCTTACTCATCCATTGACATGCCTATACAAACCTATTTATTTAATTTGGGTGTATCTTCACTTGTTATTATCTTTTCTCTTGCTCATACTTGTTAAATTCTATTATTAATTACTAGTATAGATTATTTATTCTTTCTTTAATAATACATTCATTTCACTAAAAAATTTACATCCATTTTGAATATTCAAACATTTTATGATTACTATGAGAATTTCTATGACCTTTTGAAAATTTATTTAAACTTTTTCAAACAAGATTCATCAACCCATCTATAGTTTATTTTTACACACTTTGTTATAGATTCTTTCCTCCATTATCTATTCCAACACATCTTTTCAAAATGATTTTTTGAACCACAAATTTTACATAGATTCAAATCACAACATATTGTTAGAGTGGGGTTACCATTTCACCAAAAGACTGATCTATCAATGCTCGATACAACCACTCAAATTATAGTACACAAGAGGTGGTTAAGCCCTTGTCATGAATCTTGAGCAGAGCACTAACCAAATTTTGAACAATCTCACCCTTTGCATTACCTAAGAGTTTGATGATTCAAACCTATGACTAAGCTCTGATACCACTTGTTAGAGTGGGGTTATCATTGCACCAAAAGATTGATTGATCAATTCCCAATACAAGCACTCAACTTATAGTACACAAGAGGAAGTTAAGCTTTTTTCATGAATCCCAAGGGGAGCATGGACCAAATTCCAATGCATATGCCTTTACTATAATATTCTCTATGAGAAAAATTATATTATTTTTCTTTCTTTCTTTGTGCTGATTTCTTCCCACATAGATCATCTTCAACATTATTCTCACTATTAGTATATCAAAGGCCTACATTTATTGGTCTCAGAATGGGCTCAATATGTGCTTTCATTCCTTTTTCATGCTTTATCAATAATTATCCTTCACATCCCATCTTCTTCATTATCTTCAAGCCAACACTCTTTTTATCATAACAAACAAAGTCTTCAAAGTCCTTGTCATTTTCTTTCGTGCACTTTTCATCACAAATAATTTTAGCTCAAAAAAATCAAGATTTTCATTTTCAAAATCATGCAAATAATTTGAATCAAATGATACATCACATAATGATGATTCTAACATAAAACATTCGTTCTCTTATTTTAGATTATTCATTTCCATTTTCAATGTACTATTCTCCTCTTCCAAGTTCTTCAACTTTTTGTTTAAGACTTTTCTCTTTTTCTTAACACCATCAAACAACATTATCCTTTCTTCTTATTCTTCATTTTTCTTTTTGAAATAATGACATAGCTTTAATATTTCTTCTAATTTCTAATTTTTCTCTTAATCTATTATGAATTAATTTTCTAAATCTTGAACTTGACATAAATAGTCATATACTTTTTTTTTCCAACTTCTTTAAATTTTTTATCAAACTTGATTTAGATTCTTTAACACTAATCAATTATTCTTCAAAATTATATTTTTTCTTCCTTACTCTTTTTCCAACTTTTCATATTGAGATCAAAATAAACTTAGTCACTTTATCTATCAAATTTTTAGAACTACTATGTTTTTTTTTTTCTTTATAATAACGCCAATCCCTTAAGATAAAAATATAACACTCACACTTACTAAATTTTTTCTATATTAAAAGAGCACTAGAAATCTCAACTATTTAGGAAAACAATCTTCCAAATCAATGTTACAATTAGCGTCAAATAGAAATAACAATTACATGCAAATATAAACAATATCAAAAAATAATAGATCGCATAGAAGAGAACACAAGACATCAAGATTATTACAACAAGTCCAATATTATTACAATCTAGTGATTATAACCTAATTATAATTTGTAATACCTTACAACTCAATACTGTCACAAGAAGCAATTTTTGCATCACACCTTATGGAAATATCCCTAACACTAATCCCTTCTATACAAGTACTTTTTCCATGTTATTTTTATAGTTAATTACAATATGTTGAACCAAAATTATCGATAAAATATTCATGATAAAATAGGCCCTGAACCCCAAAGAATTATGAAGTATGTTCAGTACTTCCTTGATTAGTCACCACAAAATAACAATCTTCCACATGGGGATTGATCAGGCTCCACACTAGGCAACAATCTCCCACTTGAAGACTGATCCTGTAGCAATACTGCTACCACATGAGGCTCCCAATGGATCAAACTACACTAGTCTCAACTATTCTTTTATTTTTTTGAGTCTAGAAGATCAACTAAAACTGAAGAGGAGTTCATCTTGTCCCTTAGATTTTCATTTCATATATCTTTCTTGCTTTAACTACCCATCATCCAAAATTGACCAAATGAAATAGTACCAAAACTATATGTGTTTTTTCCTTGAATGAAAACATATCTTCTATATTTTCATTTGTATGCATCTTGTCTAGCTTTAACTACCCATCATCCAAAATTGGCCAAATGAAATAGTACCAGAACTATATATGTTTTTTCCTTGAATGCAAAGTTAAATTCTTTGCAAGATGAATGACACTTTGGCTATCTATAAAAATATAATTATCACCCTATGGGTGTCCCAATTCTTCCAAGAAGAATTGAAGGCATATCATCTCCTTGGTTGCCTCTGTAGTTGATAAAATGTTTACTTTTTGTAACCTAGAAACCTAGCTCATTGTTTTCCCACCAATAGTAAACACATAACCTGTAGTACTCTTCCTAGTATCAATATTCCCTACCAAATCTGAGTCAACATATCCATGTAAATAAGTAGTATAGCCCCCAAAGTGTAAATACTTACTAGATGTTCCTCTCAAATATCTACAACTATATTTGACTACATTCTAATTCTCAATTCCTAGATGACTCATATACTTGCTAATGACTCCTACTGCATGTGCAATATCTAGCCTTTTACATACCATAGTATACATCAATCTTCCTACAAATAAAGCATAAGGTACCTTAGACATCATATCCTCCTCTTCTCGTGTCTTTGGACACATCTCCTTAGTCAACTTCAAATGACTAGGTAAAGGTGTACTGACAACCTTAGCATTCTTCATAGAGAAATGTTGCAACACCTTTGCAATATAATCAACTTGAGATAATATCAATTTCCTATTCTTCCTATCTCTGCAAATCTTCATACCAAGGATTTATTTTGCTACCCTCAAATCCTTCATAGAAAATGCATTTGCTAAATATTATTTCAGCCCCTTAATGTGATACATATTAGACCCAACTATAAGCATATCATCAACATATAAACATAAAGTAATATAGTTTTCATCATCCAACCTCTTAAATAAACACAATAATCTAAATGGCACTTGCTATATCCATGCTTATGCATAAACTTGTCAAATTTTAGATACCATTGTCAAGGTGTTTCCTTCAAGCCATATAAACTTTTCTTCAATCTACACACTAGGTTCTCCTCACCTTTGACCTCAAATCCTTATGGTTGAGCCATATATATCTCCTCATCAAAATCACCATGAAGGAAGCTTGTTTTAGCATCAAACTTCTCCAAATGCAAATCTTCAATGCCATAATACTTAAAATAGTACATATAGATGTCATTTTAACAACAGGAGAGAATATTTCATCAAAATCAATGCACTTTTTATGTACAAATCCTTTTACGACTAAGCTGGCTTTAAACATTTTCTTACCTCCATCCTCTTCTTTCAACCTATAAACCCATTTATTTTGTAAATCATGTTTACCTAGAGATAATGTGCATAAATCCCAAGTCTTATTTTTCAACAAGGAGTCCATTTTGTCTTCCACAAAAGACTCTAATTGAATCTTTATATCAACCTGTACAAATTCATGATAAGATTCAAGTTCACCAGCATATTTTAGTAAAATATAGAACAAAGAAGAGGAAAATATTTTTAGAGGTCTACTTAGCCTTGTTGATCATCTAACATTCACTGGTGTGTGTGGTATCGTTTTTTTTGGTTGTTGCACATCATGAGGAATTACTAGAACATCATCTTTTGGAGTATCATCCAACACTACATAATCATCTTCTTTCTTCTTATCTTGCTACAACATATATTTTTTCAACACTTTCTCATGGAATATGACATCCTTGCTTCTTACAATTTTACAAATTTCAAAATCCTAAAGCCTTTATCCAAATTCATCAATGTCATATCCAACAAATACACATTTCTTTGACTTAGCTTTCAACTTGGTTCTATTTTCAGAATCAAATATAAAGTTGTATTGATAGCCTCTTCCCACATATTTAGGGGCAACCTAGCATGTAACCTCATGCTCCTTGCATGCTCCATTATATTTTTGTTCATTTTTTCAACCACTCCATTTTCCTATGGAGTCCTTGTAACGATTTTATGTCTATGAATACCATTAGTGGAGCAATAATCTTCAAATTCATGACTGCAATACTCACCACCATTATCTAATTTGAGACATTTTAATTTCTTACTAGTCTCATTTTCAACCAAGCATTTCCATTTCTTAAAAGTTTGAAGTACATTAGATTTTTGTCTAAGGAAATGAACCCATACTTTTCTAGTTGCATCATTAATAAATCTAACATAATAATGTGAGCCACTAAGGAAAGATACCTAAGCTAGTACCCATACATCTGTATGCACAACCTCTAATTTCTCATTTTTCTTTTCCTTCCCAATCTTCACAAAAATCACTCTCTTTTGTTTTCCATACACACAACTTTCATAGAAATACATATTCACACATTTTAGACTTGGTAAAACTTGCTTTGAACAAAGTACTTTCATACCTTTCTCACTTATGTGCAAAAGTGTGTTGTGCCACAACACTATATTAGAATCTACAACAAATGTTCCTAAACATTCATTTTTGTCTAAAATAATCAAAATAGAAGGAATAGTATGACCTATTCAAATATATAAGGTAACTACTTTCACACCTTTTGAAACCTTCAAAAATTTTATTGTTAAAAGTAACCACACAACCCTCATCACCAAGTTGCCCTGTTGAAAATAAATTCTTACTTAGCCTTGGAATATGTCTTACCTCGTGTAATAGCCAATGATTCCCATTCTACAACTTAATCTTAACTTTTACCTTTCCAACAATCTAATAGGGTTCATTATCCCCTAAATAAACAAGCCCAAAATCCCCTTGGACAAAATAAATTAAATAACCTGTATGAGGTGTAGCATGAAATGAAGCACTAGAATCTAAAACCCATGAATCATCAATACTTTCTAAAGATGGAAGCAAAACATCCTCTTTAGATTTTTTACTTACCACATTTTTCTCCTTGTTCCCTTTTGGTTTATCTCCTTCATTGTTGTTTTGAGTCCTACAATATTTCTTCTTATGCCCTAGTTTCCCACAATACCAACAATCTCTTAGTCCTCTAGATTGATACCTCTTTCCCTTTGACTTTCCTCTTGGTTTGCCATGAGTTTTGAAATTATTTCCTCTCTTAGTCATCCTACCTCTTCTTTGTGCACTCAAAGAACTTCTTGAAGTAGATCCACCTGAGGTTTTCCTATGAGTTTCCTTGCTCAAAATAACATCAATCACATCAGCATATTTTAGGTATTAGATCCAAAAACTAAATTACTCGTTGCCATTACCAAGCCATTCTAGATTTTAGTAAAAGAACACAAAATCAAGAGAGGCCAAATTTTTTCATCAAAATTATTACCCATAGAAGATAATTGACTAGTAATAATATTAAACTTATTTAAACGATCCATAACAGATCAATCTTTTGTCATTTTCATATTAAAGAATTAATTTATGAGAAATACCTAATTTTAAGTAGAGGTCTTTTCATATAATTTTGCTAGGGTTTCCATCAACTCTTCTATTGTATTCACTTTTGTAATGTTGAATGTGTTTGATTGTGCTAGACATAACTGAATGCTTCCAAGTTCCTCTCTATCTAAAATATCTCTCTCCTCATTTGCCATAGTTCCCTGGTTCTTAGATTTTCCTTACAATGGATTCCATAAGTCCTTCTGATAAAGATAGTCCTCTATTTACATCTTCTATAACTAAAATTTCTACCCATTAAACTCATCAACCTTCAACTTACCTTTTTATACTATCACTCCCACTCAACCATGATACTCCCTCTCAACCATGAGACTTTCAAATATAAATAGTATCAAAAAATAATAGATCACAGAGAAGAGAACACAAGACCCCAATATTTAACATGGTTCACCCAAACCCTAGGCTATGTTCACCAAACATCAAGTCCAATATTATTACGATGCAGTGATTGGAACCTAATTACAATTTATAATCCCTTATAGCTCAATACCACCACAAGAAGAAATTTTCACATCACAACTTATGAAAAAATCCCTAAACCTAAGCCCTTTTATTCAAGTAATTTTTTTTTCTTTAGGGTTATAGTTAATTGCAATATGTCAAACTGAAATTACCAATAAAGCAAAGCTCTAAACCCTAAATAATTATGAAGTATGTATAGTACTTCCTTTATCATTCACCACAAACTAACAATCAACAAGATGGGGGAAATAAAAATCTTACCTTTTAAAATTAGGAAATAACATTAGAAAACAATATGATACTTTTTTTTATTGCATCCACAAATCTATCTCTTCATTCTCTCTATGATATTTTGAATGATCTTCAATAATGGTTATTCATTTAGTCTACCAGTAGCAACAGTCCTTTTTTTCTCTTCTTTGACATTTTCACCCAATTTTTGTTTATACTTACATATCTCTCAAAGTTCCTTTGGATAGAAGTACTTTTCCAATCACCTCCTTCTATCTCCATTATTGTTTGTAATAATATTCAACTCTTACAAATATTATTCACAACTAACATTGCTAATATCTTTTCATTTTTCTTCCAATAGATTCACATAGCCACAAACCCTTGACTCTACCTTTTTTCAACCATTAACATTGATCCACCATCAACTCTAAAATCTTCAACTCTCTAGGATTTTTAGCCTTGGGCTATGAAACCTTTAATGATCCATGTTTTTTAACCTTAGGCCCTAAAATATTCAATGCTCTTTGATTTTTAACCTTAGGTTTTCATACCATGTTTTAGAATATAATGCTTTGATACCATGTTGTAAATCTAGGA
Organism: Cupressus sempervirens; assembly: GCA_028749045.1. Classification (NCBI taxonomy): domain Eukaryota; kingdom Viridiplantae; phylum Streptophyta; class Pinopsida; order Cupressales; family Cupressaceae; genus Cupressus; species Cupressus sempervirens. The sequence goes on along the minus strand of CM053787.1, from coordinate 586,482,469 downwards.
TAGATCTATTACATGGTTAGATATCATAAAATAAAAAGGTATAATTCATAGATCATAAACTAGAGACATAATAATATTTATTATATTCATCTATTCAACCATACCATTTACAATACCTACATTAGATATATATATAAAATAAAGAAATAAAGTCAAGCACCATAAGACTAATTCAAAATACAAAATTGGGTGCCCTAATCCAGAAGTTTCCTCATTTCAAATTATGTTACAAATTTTTTTTTGAGGTTAACATAACTAGTTAATGAACTTGATAGTGACAACTAGAGTCGATAATTTGTCCTAACACAATATTCTTAAGTTAGTACCTATAAGATGAGTTTGAATGTAAAAGTAAATTAGGTTTATTCTTAAACAATACTAATCAATATTTAAAAAAAAAAATCTTACATGAAACTATATATTTATATAAATAGAAACTAGTTCAAAAAGCTCCTATAGAAAAGAACTAGTAAAGAAAAACTTCGGTCATTGCAAAATAGAAATAGGATGCAAAAAGGTATCCACAAATATTGATCATGTATCATCTTATCTGGGATATCCTCAGAACTAGCATACCCTATTCAAACCACTTACATGAATTATTCTATCAAAGGAACACTTCACTAAGAATCCCACCAAAATTTTTACTAAGATCTTTACTATCCAAACCAAAGGATCAAAATTATATATCTGACCTAAGAACTTTATAAAAAATCATATATTGCCTTTCACTACCAATAACTAATACTAGAAAGAGTTCCAATGGTCAATTCCATCATTAGGTACCAAGGAGATGCAAGAATAGATTAGTTGACTATTGTATAGTGGCCACTAATATGAATAGACAAAACTCTAAAGACAAGTGAGACCAGATAAATTGAAACAAAGTTATGAAAAAAAATATGAATAGCATATACATTGAAAATTCCTTTGGAAAGAAAAAAGAGATCTAGAAACAATCCTTGTTCCAAATACCGTGCAATAAAGCCAATAGATGATCACCAATGATAGGCCATCATCTTATACTAGTCATGCAAAAAGCCCAAACTCTTAAACAATAGAGTTTTTTGATAACTATAGCCCTTTAAAATATAATATAGTTGATATAAAATGATAATAAAAAATAGAAAGAAGCCATCCTCTAAGGCCATATATGTAGAAATATCAATAGAATCATTAAAATCACCTTACTCAAAAGTTGGGGATGGAATATGAGGAATAGATAGCAAAGATTCCCATAGTGCAAATATGTGAAAGAGGAAACATTAAAACAACTTGGGGCAGACAATTCAGGGATACAGCCTAATGAAGAATTGAATTAAAAAAAATGTGGATGATCAACAAGATGGATAATAACTCCAATTTTTGATCAACTATTTCCCTCAAGCATTATCTAAAGGTATATTTACAATGAAAAAAGAGAAAGGGTGTCCAGTTTCCCCATTCACATGATAGTTTTAAACTATGGAAGAGTTCCCCAAATTCTAGAAATTATTACATAAAGATAGTTATGGAAACACGCCATTGATGAGAGTATTCCATATCATAAAATTATATCCCTATATTTCTTTTAACAGAGAGTCATTAGGAAGGAAATGAGTAACAGCTCCCAACTCCAAAATATTTTAAAGAAAATTCCATGAATGAGCGATGTTAAGGATATTGGAAAGGAAGATAAAAACAAGTTCAGAAGAGAAAATTATTGATACAAGGAGACCAAGGAAACTAGGGTCAAAGGAACACCTAGCTACCAAAGCCACCTAAAATAGTAAACACAATGAAAAACATAACACAGAGAACAACAACCAAAGGAGATAAAAGAGAAAAACACTTTATTGATTCATCAAATTATCAACATACATGCCTGACTATGAGACCTTCCAAGTTACAACCAACATTATAATTTAGACTTTGATCTTCAACGATGATCTTCACATTTCAACTCTTGCTGACTCTTCCTAGTCAAATAATGATCATTTCCCCACTAAGACTCTATACAAGACCCATTTAAATACATGCATGACTAAAAGTTATCCTATCACAAATTATCTACTAAATTATACCTTACATTAAATGCATAACCAAACCACAAGTTAGCTCTCAACAAATATTAAATATAATCATGAAATTAATGCACAAGGTGTGCCCAAACTAGAACCAGACACATACAACTCAATCAAAGAAGAACCAAGAAAAATATTGTCACTTGACAACGCTCGGCTTCAACCAAAAACTTGATATCAACCATGAACTCAACATCCACCACATACTCTACATCAACCACAAACTTGGAAACAATTAAGAGCTCGACATCAACCACAAACTTGACATCCACCATGAACTCTACATCAAGCATGAATGTGGAAAAAACTAAAAGCTTTTCACCAACAGGAACAAGAAAACATGGAGGATAGTCATGCAACACAAGATTCTCCTGCATAAGAAAATCAAGGTTGAAAGAAATGATTCTCTTGAATCAATGAAGTCTAAAAACCTAAGCTAAATCCAACTTAGATTGTGAATTCCATGTAGCATCTTGGACTAGTCTATTCTTCCACTTCAACAATTACTCATAGTCACTTAGAAACACTCAACCTCAACCACAAACTCAACATTGACTAAAAAATTTATAATAACTAAGAGCTCGTCATAAACCACAAACTTGACATAAATCATGAACTCTACATCCACCATGAATTGTCATCAACCACAAACTCAACATCAACCATGAACATGGAAAAAACTAAGATCCCGATACCAATAGAAAAAGAAAACAAGTAGGATAGCCATGTAACCTATGATGCTCCTACATTAGACAACTAGGGTTGAAAGAAATGATTCCCCTGAATTATGCAAGTGTCACTACTTGAGCTAAATCTAACATAGATTGATAAATCCATGTAGCATCTTCAACTGGTTTGTTCAACCTCTTCACCAATTAATCATAGTAATACTTTCCTCTTGTTCTTTTACCAACTCTCTAACCCAACACATGTTTAATCATCTAATACAACAACTTCATCATCTAACTCATAGTACTTATACAAATAAAAAACATTGAATATAGGAGATATAACCATGTCATTAGGTAGCTCAACTTCATAAGCATTATCACTGTCAAACTTCCTCAAGATCTTACAAGGTCTAAAATTCTTCATCTTTAGCTTACTATATGTTCCACTAAGAAATTTTCCTTTCTTCAAATGAACCATGACCTCATCCCCAACTTCAAAATATTGATGCCTTCTAGATTTATCATCATTCTCCTTATACTTATGATTTCTTTTTTCCAACCTCAACTTCACTTTCATATGCAAAGAATTCATAAAATTAAAAAATTCTACCCCTACAACACTTCTCTTTTCTGTACTAGAAACATCTCTCAAATGTGATATTCCTCTAGGTTATTTTCCTATAACAATCTCAAAAGGTGTTTTCCATGTATTCATATTCATAGAATTATTATATGAAAACTCAACTTATGTCAACATCAAATCCTAATTATGTAGTTTATCTCCAACTAAACATCTCAAAAAATTACCCAAGCTTCTATTCACAACCTCTATATGTCCATCTGTCTTTGGATGAAATGTAGAACTAAACTTCAACTTAGTACCCATCTTCTTCAACAAAGTTCTCTAAAATTAACCAAAAAACTTATTTTCTCTATCATAAATAATACTTATTGGTAATTCATGCAATAGAAAAAACTCATTGAAGAAAATTTGAGCAATATACTCAGCATCTGATGTCTTCTTACATGGTATGAAATGAGCCATCTTAGAAAATCTACCCACAACAAAAAAATATAGAATCATACCCCTTTGTTGTCTTAAGTAATCCAAGAATAAAATCCATACTAATGTCACTTCAAGGTTTCTTAGGAACAAAAATAGGTGTATACAAAACAATATTCTAACTTAGTCCTTTTGCAGCTTGAAAAAATCCACAACTCTATACAAATTTCTAAACATCGTTATGCATATGTGGCTAATAATAGTTATCCTTTATTAAACTCAATGTCAAGATAACCCACCACAATATTTTTCCTTGATAAAATTAACTCTCATGGAACTTCTAGGGATACACAAATTCTTGAATAAAATAATCATCATACTTACTTATGTGATCTAATAGATTTCATGCTCTACACTCTCTCCATGCCTCAGAAAAATTAGGGCAGCATCATAGAACTCTTTCACCTCATCAAAACCAATAACTTCAACCTTCATCTTATTCAACAAAGAATGTGTTTAGCTCAATGCATCATGAACTTGGTTAGTGCATCAACTTTTATGCTTAATCAAAAATGTGAAACTCTACAAGTACTCAACCCACTTCATATGTCTTTGGTTCAATATATGTTGACTTCCCAAGTAATGTATAGCTTTATGATTAGTATATAAAAAAATTCCTTAGAAACAAAATGATGTCTCCACTTCTTCAAGGCTTGAACAATAGCATAAAAATCTTTATCATACACATAATAATTCCTTCTAGCATCATTCAACTTCTCACTAAAGAAAGAAATATGTTTACCTTCTTGAATCAATAGAGCTCCTATTGCACTACCACTTGCATCACATTCAACTTGAAATTCCATATTAAAATTAGGAAAAGTCAATATAGGTAACTCAACAACCTTTTGTTTCAAAGTCTCAAAACTCTTATCAAATCCATGTGTCCACTTGAAATCCCTTTTGTCTCCTCACATTGTCTCAGTCATATAATTACAAACATAACTAAAATTCTTTATAAGCTTCCTATAAAAAGTAGCCAAACCATGAAATGATCTTACCTCACTTACATTATTAGGTATAGGCCAATCCAATATTGCTTTAACCTTCTTAGGATTTGATAGCCTAACTTTTTAATCACCTAGTTTGTGAAAAATACTTGGAAAAATTAGGAAGAATAGTCTAGGGTTTATAAAAATTTGTTAGCCCTAGAGAAAACCCTAGGCGAGTTCTTTTGTAATGTAGTTTTTAAAAGGAGGTGTATGTAGTTTCCTTGCATACATTCCTCATAAATGTTTCAAATATGGTAAGTTGTGATTGTGCAAAGAAAAGGAAAGCACATGTCTGCATGCTTATTTCAAACTTATGGTAGTTGTAGTTGTGAATGTGTGAATGAAAGAAAATAGTCAGTATAAATTGTTAAATGCATTGTCCTGGGGTTTAAATGGATGTTAGTTTTCTCAAGTGCAAAGCTCTGAGGTAAGAGGAATGTTAAGCTCAGCTAGTTAAGTGCACCTCCACATTGTTAAAATGGATAGCTAGTCTTAGAGTCACTAAGGGGAAATAAAATGAAATTTGAAGTTGTATAAGGTCGCAAGCATAAAATATTTTGAGGACTTAGTCATGGCAAGGTTGTGAAGTGTTAAGAGTTAAAGGCTTGTCGCAAGGTTGTATAGGTTATGGAGGTGCATTAAGTCTTGTTGATAAGTTGTGATTGAATAAGAAGCTAAGGGTTCATGACATTGCAAGTCTTACTAGAACAAAGAAAGTTTCTAGTGAAAAATGATGAAATAGTCTTGTTTGTAGTAGTTGCAACTATCAGTTTTAAAGCATAAAATGACTTTTCCAATGACAGAATTTGAGCTGGATGTATGAAATTTGACAAAAGCATAGTTCTATTCTATTTTATGAAGATTAAGAGGAATAGGTTTTTATTATCATTCTCACAAATTATTTGTATTTCTAAGCAATTTCAAATGCATAGGTTATTTTTGAGTGGTTTTCATCAAGTATAGGATACTAAATAAGCAAAAATATATGTGGAAATGACCCAAAGAGAAGGAGAATTGACCACACAAGTAGTAATTGAAGTATTAGCCACCTTTTTGAGGGTTCCAAGCACATTTATAGAAGAATGGATGCACATCTTGCCTAGTTCCACAAATGCTTAGAATGAAAATGACCTCACTTTCAAAGATTCATATGCAATGTGCAAAGATGCAATTGTCCTTGATAGCAATAGGTATGAGTCATTTGGGTTTATCTATAAGAACAAAGTGAAAAAGGTTCCAATTTGTAACCCTTGGGTAAGAAATTTGGGAAAATTAATAATGTCAGAGGTATTAGTGGACATGGATTTTTTCAAAGCATTAATAAAGTGTTATAATCTTGTAAACAAGTCATTTCATTGGAGAGATAGAAGTATTTTTCTAGCATTGGATAAGGATACATTTATAGAAGCATTTGATTTGGGTGGACCTATGTCATTGTCTATTGATATTCAAGAATTGAATGAAATTTTTAAAGAAACATAAGAGTTTATATGTGGGTAAAAATGTGACTCAACACATCTCCAAGGTGAAGAAGGATGTAGGAGAAATTCCAAAGAGGAGAGCTATTGATGAAGTCATGCCCTTGGATATCTTTCAGAGGTATTTTTAGAATATTATGTTTGGTATTGAAAAATTTTTAGGTACAGGTGGGACCATGAATGCTTTAGGGGCTATTATATCATAGCTTTAAATTTTTAAGACCCAAATCACTACATAGGTTATGATTTTGTGGAATACATCATTGAGAGTAATCACAAAAAAGTTTTTGCTGCCCAAAACAAAGAACTAAAGAATTTAAAGCTCCCTCATTACTCCCTCTTAATGCACCTTATTTTGGCAAAGAATGTTGATATATTTGATCAAAGATTCTTTGAGTCAACATAAGAATGGGTAAAGAAGCTGCCAATGCAAAGAAGGACATAGGTATGGCAATTGTATTATCCATATTCAAAGGTTATGATAGGTTGTATGGTTTAAAGAGTTCCTAGAAATGTTAGGAAGATTGTTAGACCTGAATGGTTCTTTGATGTTTGAAAAAAATTGACTCATGATTGGGGTAGTGTGTTCTTGTTTGAAGATTATATTATTATAAGAATCTTTGGGTGTCCTCACCTACCTCACATTTTGTCCAAGTATGTTCCTCAAAGGTTAGGATTGGTAGAAATATTCTGGCAGCTAATTTCTTTAAATAGAGATTATTTGGGAAGGGGTGTCAAGAAATGGACAGTTTTGTGTAGATGTACTAAATTTGAGGATTTTGAGATTGGAAGGAATGCTATTAAATGAACCAATTCTTTCTAGAAAATTATAAGATGCCAATTGGGCTAGCTAGAGCCTATGAGCTCTATAATGTAGTAAGGTATGCTTTGAAAAGCATGAAAGGATACAATCTATCCTCTACAAAGCCTATGTGGGAAGAGGATATTATTGTTGATGTAATGAGTGAAGATGTTTGTAGGGAAAGAAGGATAAAAATTAGAGATGTTGTTAGTTATGAGCAATAAATGGGAAAGGCAGACCCATCTTTTAAAGGATTTTATCTTGATGAGGAATACTGGGTTAGATTGGATAAATGTGTTCACAATTTTGATTAGCTCGAGTCCCTAAGGCAATTAGGAAGAAGATTGATCTAGACTATGGTGATGATGAATATATAGCGGAGGTATCTAATGAAGAGGATGAATGTGAAGATGACTACCATGAACAAAATGTTCAAGATATTCTAGAGAGTTTTGCATGGCTAGAACAAAGACATAAGAAGCAAAAGATGGTAGAAATAATAGACTAGGATCAACAAAAAGCTCTACAAATTTTACCAAAGGTAAATAAGTATTTTGATTATATTAGGAGAATATTTGTAATGTCTTAGGCATCTAAGAGTGAAAAAAGAGCAAATAAATTGCACACAAATGTTTGATGATAGAATCATTGAGGCTAAGGAGTTTATGGATGATGCTAAATTTTTTAAGTCAAATAAATTCAAAAGAACATTTTTTTAAATAAAGAGAAATTTATTGAAATTTCATATGAAGCCTGGAGATTTAGATGAAAAGGTTGCTTTGTTGGTACAAAAGTTGCAAGAATATGACCTTGCTAGTGATACCCTCACTACTAAAGAGGCTGGAGATTTAGTCAGGAGAAGTGGGATGATTATCTTCCTAGGATGGGATATGAATTCTTTGTTTTTACTTAATCAAATAAGAAGACAAGAGAGATCAATTTCTTTTGAAGATGAAAACCAATATGGGGAATTAATGGGATCAGGGCTTAATGTTGATGCCTAGACAATGGCTATATGGAGTTTAGTTTTAGAGGATTATAAGCCCATTCTTATGGAATTAAAGGAATCCCCTAGGGGAAATGTTATATTTTGGCATGTGCAATCTACATCTAGCAACAAGATTTTGGGAATGCATACTTTAGTAGCATTAACAAGTAAGCATAAAATGGACACTCTTCAAGCTCAACTTGAAAAAACCTATGAGAAATTTATTGGGACAAGGACGTATGAAGAGGAAATTAAGAAGGCTTATGTATTATTACAAAATGTCATCAAACTAGAAATGGAGGTGGCTTCACTAAAGAAAAATGTCAAAATTGTTATAGAGGTTCATGATAAAGAAGTGCAGACAGAGGGCTAGATTTTTGAGATAGTGGAAACATCAAGCAAGGATATGGATATTGATGAAGAAAAATTAGAAGCCATTAAGGATGCAGAGATTAGAGCTTTGAAGAGTTTATTAGTCCATAAGATCAATGCATTGAAGACAGTCTCACAAAATGTACATGATAGTTATATTTCCTTAGAATAAGTGGAATACAAATGTGCAGAGGCAATCGCCCTATTATCTCCATTATTCAGTACATGTTTCCCTTACATTTAATTTTTTGACAACAAAATCACCATACTTCCTCAAAAGAAGAACCTAAAAAAGGAAACCATTATGAATACAAGAAAAGCAGTTCATAAGGTTACAGATTTAAATGGCTTCTTTGGGGGCAAGATGCAGCAAGTACAAAGTAAAATGAAAGAAATTGCTACTGGGACACCAACTTTTGTGCCTATAAACTTGGATAGTGAAGGAAAATTAAAGGACTAGTTGGAATGGTCATCATCATTTGATAATATCATTGATCATTCCAAGTATTTGTCCTTTGTAACAATGAAGCAAGTGCTACTACTATCTATGATATGATAGATATACTTTATAAGTTAGAAGAAGAGATGTCTAAAGTAGTTTTTGAGGTTAAAGCTATAATTGATGCCAAATGGATCAAATTCCTAGAAGAGCTAGACATAATAAAAGATATCACATGGCTAGATATTGATACAGACATCACTATTTGGAAGTCAATTGTAGAAATCATGGCATTGCCAGCTAGTGATAGTGATTGAATATAGCTAAGAAGCAGTTCAAAGAAGGGAAAGGTAAAAAGGGGGACATGGATGGTGATAGGAACTAAAGGAAAATTTTGATTTGTTTAAAAAATATTTGTTCGCAAATGCTACCTGCTGGTTTATAATTGCATCATAATTCTGGGACCAGGTAAAAAAAAAGTTTTGCATGTAACAAGATAGGAATATCTTTGTAACTATTTTTTGATTAGGATTTTGACAAGTGTCCTCCCATTGGAAGCTTTTTCAAATTCTTTATTTAAAAGGATTCCCAAAATGTGGGGTAGAGGTCTAATTTTTTGGTAATTTTTTCAAGAATTACATTATTGTTATCAGTCCATTGAGTCCATTGTACATTTCATGGTTTATTTTTTTCTATAATTTTAAGAACACAAGTGAATTTTCAAAGATCAATTGTTAATTTTGAAAGTTTTTATAGTCTTACCAACATTCTCATGATTTTCAAAATAAAAATTAATGCAAAAGAGTAAGTTATGATATATTTTTGACTTCAAATTTTGTCTCCATTATTGTGTACTAGTTATCTTGGGATTGTATAAATAAGTTTTATGCAATTTAATGAAACTAAGATAGGTTGTATACCAATTTTTGGTTGCTTTTAATTCAAGGAATTAACTAAATGCTCCAATAAATTGATAGGATTTTTGGTTATACAATAAGGATATTTATAAGGATGGGTGTTGGTGTAAATACGTATTTACTATTTACACTTTATTTAAGTTTACTGAGGTTAATGCTTTATTTTATTATTTCTTTGGTGAGACATTTAGGAGTTTGCATACTTTTATGAGTTTTCATGTTGACAACACACAAGTTAGCAACTCTAATTAAGTACATGGTGTATACATCACTAGATTTTGCATTATTAACTGAGTTATCATGTAAACAACATAGTTATTCACACTCCTATTATAGCACATGGTGTCTACAACATTATTTTGCATGCTACACCTTTGTAGGCTTACCCTCTCATCATCGCACTTACTCCTATGCTTAATGCAGATAATCCACACCTAGCTGACATGTGCCTAGTTGTATGACTTATCATGTTGCTAATTCATTTGCATTCTAGAAGCATTCAAGAGGCCTTTATATATAGGCACTTGTACTGTACTTTTACATTGAATCAAATACATATTATTATTTTGATCATACTCTTTCTAGTCTACTATTGTGCTTGTGCTTGAGCTCCTTGATCTTGGGTGAATTTTTCACTAAGGAAATTTCTTATATGGTATCAAAGCTTGGAGAATTTCTCTTCACATAGCCACTTGAGGGGTGATCCCACAATAATGGGTTCCACTTTTTGACCAATTTTGACTCTAAAATCAATATTTTTGCAACAAACATCACGTTCAAGTGACTATATCTCCAAAACTATAAATAATTTCAAGATGACATAAACTAGTGATTTTGAGTACTTTGTTCCTACTTTGTAATTATATTTTTTAATCTAAAAAAAAATTTATTTATGTCAATTTTTTTTATCTCCTCCAAAAAGTGGTACACAATAAACTTCAATATTTTAAAAAGTGACAGTCTGTTTGACACACAACTTTTTTTCTAGAAATGATAATGAAGTAATTCTTTCTACGTTGGATTTGTAGCATCAATATCTAGTGTCTGCATTTGGTTTTATTTATTTTTGTTGAATATTGTATAGTTTATGAAGTTTTGAAGTGACATGAACCATAATTCAGACATACGTTCCGTTTGACACAGATAATTTGAAGTCAATTTATCATAAACCATTATTTTTTTTTGAATAGAAAGGTATCTCAATAAGCCAGTGCCTCCATATTTTTCAATTTTTTTTGACCTAATTTACTAATTTTCCCGAGGTGTCAAAGTCGGTTGATGTTCAATCGGTAATGAACCTATAATGAGTTAAAGTCATATTTGAAACTCTTAAAGATTGAATTATGTAATAAAATTATAGTCGTTGGAAAGCTTGCTCCGAGAAGCACATTTTGACATTTTTTATTTTATAGTAGGAGATAATTCTCCTATAATTATGGCAGTCAAAAGAGCAAAAAAATGAAAAAATGAAAAAAAGGTTAAAATTTTTGTGATTTTGCATGTTCGTGCAAACATGGCGTTCGCACAAACACGTTTACCATGTTCGCGTGAACCTATGTTTGCGCAAACATGAAAATCATTTTTGCGTGAAGATATATATCACATATGTTCACGCGAACATAAAAAATATGTTCGCGCGAACATGATTAAAAAAAAGTTCGATGTATGGTAAACTCAATTTCTCATTTTGAAATTTTTTTCATTTTTGTTCGTCCCACTAAAGTGGAACCCATTATTGTGGGTTCACCCTGAGACCATGTTGTTACTTCAACAAATCAACCCAAATTCAAAGTATCATAGTCATTGGGAGCATCTAGAGCCAGAACAGGCCTCACCATTGCATCTGGAATGTTGATTTGGTCAAAATTGACTATAAATCTACCTACCCTATGCCAAAGTTGATTTTTAGGGGAAAAAAGAAATTGAAAACTAGCACTCGAAGGTCTAATTTGAAAGTTTGGTATGATCATTATTTAGATCTACAATTTATCCTTCAAATCTACATTCAATTTCTCTATAATTTTTGTTTCCATTTTACTACAAATTTTGGAATTTTTTTTGCCCTTTGGGCTTGTAGAGAATTTTTTTTTGTACAGACATCAAGCAATGACACCTCGACCCTGCACATTGCATGGAATATTTCATCACAACATATTCCTTTAGATAGTGGAATTTATTTCTTGTAGGTGGCATTGGCCATAAATCTCAATGGGACAACCTTAACAGATTTCAGCAGCCAGAACAAGCCAAACCTGGTAGTTTAGCCATCACTTTGTTTATTTTCACTTGCTCAGGCTTTATTTTCTATACATTTTCATATCCACATGCACAACAGATGTGGGACTAAAGTCCCCACTTACCAGCACACTTTTTTGGCCATCCTCTAATCTTCAGCCCTTAAGTGGCACACTTTTATGGTGATACCCCCCAGTGCAATCTTCACCAACTTCCCTACAAGCTCTGCAACACTTTTTTCCTAGCAAAATAATAACAAGGAAGTATCCTCGTGGAATTCATTATATCCTCCATGTAGCACCCTTTGCCCAATGACATTGTAGATTTCTTACCTCGTAGGCTCTACATCTAAAGTGATCACTCAGCCTCCTCATGCCACATGAAGCCACATTGTAACACAATCTAGGGATCCAAGTCAAACCACCAACCTGCTATGTAGCCTAGTTTTTCAATGTGACCACCACATTTTGCATAGTCAGCTACTACATGGCCCTATCATAACTAGCCACATGACTTCCTTGACACCTAGGGTTCATACGATCCATGTTAGTGCCTTATGTACTATTTTGTATAGTTGATGTCATCTTGACATCACCACCATTTTAGTAGGAGGGTTTTTTTTTTTTTGACATTAGCTAGACACATCATTAAATTAGACAATCATCTAACCATCATTCCCAAGAATTTTTTAACTATTGTGATGGTTTTTTGACAATAAAATTTATTGCAATAGTTTTCCACCCAGACCCCTCTCCAGATGTAGTTTTGATTTGATAGTCCAAATTTGGGTAGCCATAACTCAATCATCTGGACCCCAAATCAAGTGCAATTTCTTTTGATTTTGGGTAGAATTTCCTAAACTTTTTAGTGGTTTAATTCTTTTCAAGTTTTGGTCCATGGATTTGTCAAAATTTTCTTTTTTTTGCAGCTATACCTATCTAGTCCTACATTTTGCAACTTGAAACACTCGATACAGTCTCATTTGGACTCGAAAACAAGTTTCATTTTTTGGAAAGTTCTTAATTTTTCATCTACTTTCTAAATCTATAATTGGATTATAGGGTTGTGTGGAAAAAAAAATCACATTTACACTTAGGGCCTTTTCTACATTATAATGCTTTGATTACTTTTCAAAATTGTTGTACATCTAAGCTACAACACTTAGTGATAGATTTGAGTCTCAAAAGGTAGTTGTATATAAAAAAATTAGAACTCTACTTTGTACATTTTGACAAGTGGCCTATGTTCCACACCTTAGCTCTAATCTCCTCTCAATTTACCAAATCACTCACCTTGGAGATGGCAACAAAGTTGAGTTCCTTCCAGATTCAATAATGGTGCGAAGTCTCAAAGATGATTCATTGGTTGTAGTAGGAAAAGTCAATCATGACCAGAGGCTTTATTCCTTCCCCGACTTTATGCCTATTTCTCCTTCACAAACCTTGTTAACTCAATTTCATCCACAAACCAAATTATGGCATGAGTTGTTGTTCATCTTGCCTTCTACTATCTTCAACAAGTTTTCTCAAAAATCATGATTAAACGTCTACATATAATCAACTTTTCTAAAGACAAATGTTCATCATGTTCAATGGATATGCATCTAGAGGAGAAGTATGATAAAGGGAAGTCTTCAAGAGCACCAGTTGTTCTTCAGTTGGTTCACATGGTTTTAGCAAGTCTTTTTACAGTGACATCAATCAGCCAAGGCCACTACATGCTTACTTTAATTGATGACTTTTCACACTACACGTGGGTCTACTTTCTTCATCAAAAGAATGAAGTGGTTGACAACCTTCAAGAGTCATGTTGAACAACAATCAAGGAAAGCCATCAAAGTTCTTCAGATGGATAATGAAACTAGATATGTGAACACAAGACATAAAGAATTTTGCACACTTGATGGTATTGATCTTTAGAATCCACTAGCTCTAGTCTGCATAAGATAGATTTTTCAGCATTGAGGTTACAAACTCTGAATTCCATGGCAAGTTGCATGATTCAAGCTAAGTCTCTTGATCCGAAACTTGAAGTTGAAGCTATTAGCAGTGCCATTAGCATACTTAATAGGTCTCTTCATAGTGCCTTAGATGGAAAGACTCCTTTTGAGGCATGTTGTGGTAGAAAACTAGTTGTGAACCACTTTAGAGTCTTTGGTTGTTCAACATGGGCAAACATATCATCCAGGGGATGTAAGGAACCACCACATATTGGTGCTAAAAATTGCATGGTTAATTTTGAGCACTTTTTAGAAAATCAAGCCTATAAATGCTTTGTGAAGCCTATGTACTCGAATGTCCATTTGAGCCCCTTAGGTGTTTCATGTTTCTAACACCCTCCATTCATTGTGTCTAAGTGTTCCATGGTGTTAAATTGATATCCTGGGTCATTTAGTGAAGTCTCATTTTGAGAAATTGTCAAATTTGCATTTTCACCTGTGTCAAACAGCTACAAGAGGCCATGTTTGCATCTGAATATCTCGTACCTAGAAAGGTTATGTGACTTTCCACTTTGAGAATGTCTAATTTCCATACCTAAGGGCCTATGTTTCATATTTTGAGTCATTTCGAGTCTATTTGACTAGGTTTTGAATCCCTCAAAGTTGGTCAGTTAATGTTTTCACGCTTTTGCACTTTGCACATAATTCTAGGAAGCCCTGTTTGACATGTTGTAACTTTTGACCAGTTCATCAAAATGCTAAATTTCCTTTTACATTTCATTGTAAAGGTCAAAAAGTTTTTATGTCTCAAGTTTCAGCTCATGACGAATCTGTTTGATCAGTTTTCAAATGTGATTCCAAACACAATTTCTGTCTTTTATTGGTGTCAGCATTTGTAGATTAATCAGTACCCTTGTTCATGATGATATAACTCCTAACCCATGATTGGTAGGATCAAATGGATTGTACCACTATGTTTTCCACTTAAAATACTTTAAATGTGTCAATTTGCAAGTCACGACGAATCCGTTGGCACATTTTTCCAGGTCAATTTCATTTGCAAAAAGTGTTTTCTGTCAGTGTTTCTAGTCAGAAAATTCCAAGTAGCTCACTTTGACTAATCACCATTCATGTCCTATTATTCATCATGAGCTCAAATCGTAGATTCATAATTTCCTCATGATAGAGAAGAAATGCCCTAGTTTTTGTCTTCCCAAGTGTCCATTTACCTAGTTTTCAAGGCCATTTCCAAACACACTTTCCAATTTTCTAACATGTTTATCTACAGGTGAAATTAAGTTGGCAACTTCGGAGTCAATATCTTTTGACCTTGATGTAATCATGTAACAAGATCTAGTAGGCCTGTTGAATGTGTCGGAGAGAATAGAGACCCAAAGTTTTAGAGCCTAGCCAAGTGTTTGTGTCAGTTTTTAAAGCTAGACAACAGGCCTCCTGACACAAGTTTCACAAGTATTGTGGAAATGATTTAAAATGAGTTTTAATGGTAAATCAATAATAAAATTTGATTCCAGTTATTTCAAGATGATCGATGGATTAGTTTAGAGAATCACTTGTTCAAAAAGGAAATTTTTTTAGCTAGGCCCAGATTGGGGCCCGACTGATTTCATCAGGCAGAAGTCAGATTTCTCCATATCAAGGTAAATAAGAAAAATGATGAATTGACATAGCTTCATGGCAAAAAATAATGAACTTAAATGGGGTGGTCAAATAATCTATAGAAAGTTAAAAATGACTCATGTGAGGAAAATGGGAAGTCACATGAGAAAGGAAAGGGTCTACTTGGAGGGTCAAAGCCAAATAGTGAGATTGAGAAAGGGTTATTAACTCCCATTATTCCTAACAGCCCTGGCCTCTAGTTTTGTGATCCCAATAACCGTTGGTATCTAGTAGATAATGGAGCTTAATCGGTAGATGTTTTGTTGCTAAAAACACAAGGAAAATCATGAGGAGGTAGGTGCCAGCCCATTGGATAAGAAGCAAGAATGGGCGTGACATTTTTGGGACTCATAAAACAATGGCATCCCCCAAGATTAGGGCTAGACAGGCCTTTTCTGAGGTACACAATATGGGGCAACAACTTGCTGTAGATGTTGCTACTAATAATGGTAACCACATTGATCCCACTTGGTCAAGAATTTACGAAGGAAGATGTGAAGGCTCTGCTTAACATGAAGATGAAGGGAAAAGCTAAATTTGATTACAACGGGAAGACTGAAAAAATGATTGACTACATAAAGAAACTCTGAGCTTGCATTCGGTGGCTTCAAGAAGTAGAAGAATCCTCCAGTTTACAAAAGGAAAATGTGGACAATCAACTTTTGAATAAGAGAAATGAACACAAACAGACTGAGGATTCTCTCAAAGACAGAGAGCAAGAATTACAGATGATCATTTCAGATATTAATAGAATTTTTCTTAAACTAGAAGATAGGCTTCAAAAAGAAGAAGCTGAGAAATAGACCACAATTGAAGATAAGAAAAGACAACATAAAAGACAGTCAACATGTGCAGACATAGCAATCCATGTTGGGAGGAGGCGTTAAAGAAGAAAGATCATAGTAAAGAAGTGAAGTCTAAAACAAAGGTAACATCAAAAAGGATGCCAGTGTGAAGGAAGAAGGCAGTGGCAAGAAGAATAGGGGAGTTGGAGGTAACAGAGGTAGGTAGTGAAGCACATGGAAGATGCCACCTACAAACAAAAAGTTATCATGCCAATTAAAAGAAAGAGTCACCCATAGCTCACACTTACACCATATAGAGAGGAAACACTGCAAAACCACATGCAGGTAGCATTAAACAATCAAAATGCTTTATCCAATAGTGGATGGGTGAGGAAATGTTTAGTAGTTTAAATACTATTCTACAATGCATAATTAATGTCTATGAGACATATGGCTTTTGCGAAAGCCAAGTATATGCATGGGCCCATGGACGGCTGTGTGAATAGTTGATGATGATGTCACATGGAGGACATCTGGCATGAAATGTAACAAAATTTTGAACAGACATGCATGATAAGTAGAATGATGTCAACAACAACCCAGTCACCAGAAAGTTAGAAAATTTGGCAAGGTGCTATGGCGCCATTGGAAAATGGCAAGGTTTTTCGATGGCGACATAGTGCCCTACCAAAAAACCTTGAAAATTAGAAAAGTGGGTCCTGAGGGTGATGTGATGGCATCAATGAATGAAAATAGGAAAAGTGGCAGTCAAGTATTGACAAGGCAGTGATGTTGCACTCCAGAGAAAGTGATGATGTGGCGAGATTGTAGACAGAATGAGGAGATTGCAACACGTGGAAGATCTTGTGGTAGGCTCTATGTCGTCAATGGAAGTTGCTCAGAAGTTAACCATAGCAACATAGTGCCCTTGCTGACATGGCAACTTCATTAGCGATGAGGTGGAAAATTAGCTGGCCAATTAAGATCTACCACATGGCAGTCAGGTGGTGTGTAGTGAGCCCATAGAGGCATAAAGGAATTTTTTTTTAAATGTTTGAAAATGCAAAATGTTTTAATGTTTTTCAAATATGCTACATGCAAATGCATTTTAAATTTAAAGGGATCATTTTCTAAAGTTCTAACTTTAGAAAATTTAAAATTTTCAAAGATTTAAAAATTAATGAGTTATAGACCTGAACTTTTCTAGTAGAGGGACTATTTTCAAATAGACTTTCAATGGGTTTCTAGAAGCCAAAATATGCCTTATTATATATCGTTAGAATTGGCAAAATCTGAATTTTTTGATTCTGTAGTTAGTTTCTACACAGGAATCCATCTGTTCAAGCAATATGAGGTTTTCTATCAGGTTCCTTTTCTGCAACCGTATTGAGGTATGGAAGTTCAAAAGTGATTCCTAGCATAATGATGACATGGGTATAGTTAAAAGATAGTAAAAATGTAGTTGGGGTTGAATTGAATTAATTTCATATTAGTTAAAGTTTGATTCCTTTAGCATTTCATGAAGATTTTAGATATTTTGGCAAGTAAAGGGATTTCATCACTAGGCAAGGATATTTTTTAAGTTTGTTACAAAAAATGATAAAACAAGATCAAATGAAAATAGGAAGAAAGAAGAGAGATTTTTTTTAGTTGAGAGAGATTGAATTCCCAGTGGACGGATGTCAGTTGCATAATGAATCCAAGAATTTCTTCCTCTCTATTTATGCTTTCTTCTTCTCTTTTGTAAGGGTGGGGAATTTTGGAAAGTTTCTGTGAATGGAAACACTTAGCAGAATTGGCCCTGGAATTGATGAATTCTGGATGGAAGACTTGGGATGTGTTGGTTCCAGACCATGAAGCCTTGCTTTGGTTGTGATACCCCCTTCCCATCCCATCAGTTTCTCATTCTCGCCATTTTCTCTCTTGTATGACAACATATGTTATTGTAAACTTTGGTTTATTAGGTGATTTGTGAGTTAATTTCATGCATTTTCATGTATTATTTCAAGGAAATAAACACAAAGAACAATAAGGGTTTAGTTTTAGTCTAAATCTTGTCTCCATTCTCAGTTGATCTGTAATGTTTTATGATCTTTGAACAAAGAGCCTAGGTCATTTTTGTAGTCCCTTAAGGTTGTATGTTGTTTCATTGTTGTTGATGATTCAAGGAATTGTGTAAATGCTTCAGAGATTTAACAGGGTTGTAGGTTTATTGAGAAGGATATCAGGTAAGAATGAGATTTGAAATGAACATTGATGTCTATTTGCTAGGTTAATGGATAGATCATATATCTAAATATAGGAATAAGAGTTAGATATCTACAATGCATGAGGGAGATTCATAAGTTTGCCCAATGGATCAGGCACTGATCAGATACAGTGTCATTAAGTTGTTTTTCATACTTGGCTTTCATCCACTTTCCCCCACCCACATAAAATCAAATCAAAATCATCTTCACATTGTATGTTAAAGGACCTAAATGTTATACCCTCACTTAGCTTGTGAATATTCTAGATTTGCAATTTGCTACTGTAGATCTATGTCATTTCATGAGTTACTAGGAGATATAAGGGTTTCATCTTCTTAATAGATTTAGGGATATGTTTTTTCATTGGTACTATATCAATTGAATCTCAGGTCTACCCACCTAGGTTTAGCAGAGCCTGAAGAAGAAGAAGGGTCTAGCCTTATAGTTTGCCCTATGTCTGAAGTGATTTGTTGATAATGGGAGTTAGCTGCCCCTAGATGTGTCATATTCTCATGGGGATAATTGAAAACCCTCTAGCATTTTCAATCACTGACACCACCTAGGCCTTGTACTTTCATTGGCTATGAAGATGGTGTTAAGGCATACAGACCTATGGATCTTGAGACTCATGAGATCTTTGTGGAGAAGGATGCACACTATGAGGAAAGTTCACCCAGCTTATCCTCTAATCCTCTCCACACTTCATACACTATGGAAACTGATAGTGTCACCATTGATAGTGATTCAACAGACTCAGATTTGTGGGATCCTATTGATAGATGCAGAGAGAGGTCATAGCATCAACACTTTCCACATGCATACATTGCTAAAGTGATAGGTCCAGCATAGCAAGGTATACCTTCTCTTCTAGCTCCAGCAATAGGTGATGGCTACATAGAAAATATTTCAAGTTTGTTTGTGGGTTCATACATAGTAGACTTGGGGGACATCATTGATGATATACATCTTCTCTTTGATGAATAAGATCCTTCATCAGTTGTTGCAAGGGCTCACTCTGACCCTCATGTCCATTCTCTACATGATCAATCTTCACAAGTTGATATGATTGTGGATCCTTATGTATAGAAGTTTTAGGAGGTCTCTTTATCATTTGAGGAGATAGTTAGTTGTTTCGGATAGGTTCTACATCCATCCTTATTAGATCTACACTCATTCTTTTTAGCAGTCTTGGAAGTGCTAACCACCAACATGAACATAGGGATAGTTGAGTAGGTTTTAGAGACATCATTCATCATTGGGATTCTTTCTACACATAGGGGAAGCATCTCACTTGTACCTTTACCATTCTTTCTTCCAAATGGGAGAAACATTATTCAACACTCATGGACCAACTTCTACCTTGGTGTAGCTATCACTGATTGACACTCTACATTGGGGGAGGAGACTGCATTGTCTCTCTTCTTCTTCTCTCTTTTTGAGGGGACTTTTTCCTCTGATGGGGTTTTTTCCTTCTCATACTTCTATTTTGTATATACTTGATGTATGTCATAATGGGGGGAGCGGGGGGGTGTCTTGATTACTCCATCCATCCATGCATCTTGTCTTTTCATCTCTCTTTCTATGGCAGGGTTTTCCCATGAGTTTTTCCCTCTTTCTCCACTTTATAAGAGAATTCATTTCATTATGTACATGGGTAACTAATATGGCCTAGTATTCGGGACCCATTATGCATTTCATCATAGTTTTTGTGAGCGTAAGTGTATTCCCCTAAGTTGCACTTAAGGGGGGTGTTGGCATAAATATATATTTACTATTTACACTTTACTTAAGTTTACTTAGGTTAATGCATTATTTTATCATTTTTTTGTGAGACACTTAGGATTTTGCATATTTTTATGAGTTTTCATGTTGATAGCATAGAAGTAACCAACTCTAATTCAACACATGGTGTCTACAACACTGGAGTTTTCATAGTTAACTAAGTTGTCATGTAGACAACATAGTTATTCACACTCCTATTATAGCACATGGTTTCTACAACATTATTTTGCATGCTACAACTTTGTAGGCTTATCCTCTAACCATCACACTTACTCCTATGCTTAATGGAGGATAATCCACACCTAGTGGACATGTGCCTAGTTGTATGACTTATCATGTTGTTGATTCCTATGTATTCTAGAAGTATTCTAGAGGCCTTTATATATAGGAAATCCTACTATACTTTTACATTGAATTGAATACATATTGTCATTTTGGTCATACTCTTTCTAGTCTACTCTTGTGTTTGTGCTTGAGTTCCTTGATCTTGGGTGAATTTTTCTCTAAGGCAAATTCTTACAATGGGTTTGTGGATAATTGCTAATAAAATTAATTGTAATGCAATTGATTAGTTCAATTTTTTGTTGGGTAGACTTTGAATCCCAATCAATAGGGCGCTAGTCATATATTCAATTACAGTTTGAAGAAATTCATGGGTTTTCATTGGGCATAAATATAAAATTAGTTCAGTTTTACTTTGATGCATGAAGAGTGTTATAGTTGGTCAATACTTGTTTACATTTATCCTCTAAGTCTTAGTTGGGTGCTATTTCCTAGAATTATGTGTATATCTAAGAAGAATTATGACCAATTTTTTGTAAGGGATGAATATTATTATAAAATATCATGGAATGAATAAAAGATGAATGTAGGATCAAGTTGTTAACCTTTTACCCCTTAGGTGCACCCACCTTGGTTTTGCAGAGCCAAAAGAGTTGAAAATATTTTATGATTTTGCTGAAGTTAGCTCTAGATCTAAAGAGCATCTATTTTTTTTAGGGAAGTACCTAATCCTTAGGTTATTTTGATCTTCATTATCTTGGTATCAAGTATCCTTACTACGTGTTAGTGTAAAAACACCAACAAAATGGTGACTCTGCTAGGGAGTTGTTCAACACATGCTTATGTGTGAAAAGTACTACAATTTTTTTGGTCTTGTCTATGTACATGTTTGTAAAATTATTCTACTAATTGCTCATAGTTATATTAGACTTTTCTAATGAAAAACCTTGAAAATTTAGAAAATGAGAAAATCCCTAGTACCCTAGGTGCTGATTGACATATACCGACTTTACAAAAGTGTCTTATCTATTAAGCAAGAGTTGTAGTCCTATGTTATTTGTGATGGATTATTTTATGTGTCAATCTATTTCATATTATACTATGTTGTTTTCTCTGAGTCAGATATTTTCATGTTATATTTTCCTTAGGATAGGGTGGTGACTCAATCAAGGTTTAGGAAATTAGTGCCTATTAACAAGTAATTTTCACAAATGGTAGATAAGAGAAAAAGTACTTGAGCTTATACAAGGGCCAATCCTAAAATATCATCATACAAATACCATTGTATAATGGTTTACCTCAAGGTGGTAGGAAGAACCAAAATAAGAAGAAAGTAGATGTAAATCCTACTTGGAAGCCAAGGAGTAGTGTATTAGTAAATTCTCAATACTAGCCTATGGTAGAGAGAATCTTCTTCATTAAGATCTAAATTAGAAACCAAAAGACTCTTTGGAGGGATGTTTAGTACCCCATTAAAAGAAAAAAAAACTTACCATGACAAGAATGTTTACTTAGTAAGAGATACATTGCATAGACTAGATGTAGTAGATGAGATGAATCATAGGATGGGATATAAGAATGTCATGGAGGATCCTTTTAATCCTATAGTAGTTCCATATATGGAAACAAACCTTATAGATCTTGATGACCCTGCTAATTTAGAAGCAAATTCTACAGATCTAAAGGAAGTTTACTTAGCTATAGGACTTCTAAAGAAATGGGTTGCAAAAAAGGAAGCCAAACATGTTTATTTGTAGAGAGAAAGAGAGAAAGCCACCTTGAGTGCTCTTTTTGAAAGGGATAATTTACTTAGAAGGATGGCTACCTTAAAGGAGTAGAATAAAAAGTTGGAAGAAAGAACTTTTTTTCTCCATGCTAATGTTTTTGGGGATATAGATAGTTTGAGATCCAAGGTTCTAGAATAAGAAAAACTCGTAAGCCAAAGCGAAGAACCTATCATATCCTGTGTTCAACCCTACAAGCCTATTTAGATAGACCATGTACAACCTATTATGAAAATTTTTGATAAAGGAAAAGGTAAGGTTGTTGGAATCCAAATAAATGAACCTCAAGCTAAACCAAGTAAATCTATAAACCCTCCCATGTCCAAATTGGATCTGGATCTAGAAAAGGCCAGAAAGGGGAAGGATGATCTAGCAAAAGAGCTTGAGAAGGTGGAAAATGAAGCTTAGGTAGTAGAAACTATAAGGAAGATTTAATTTATCAATTGTAGTTCTACCTTAGTCTCATGGCCAAATTTATCCACCCAAGCCACAAAATATATACCTTCTTGTGGACTAGTAGTCTTTAACCAAAATATGTCTCAATCTACCCCTGCTTCATCATTTACCACTAGTACCCAGATCTCTACTTTTCAAATATAATAGTCTCAAAATATTATTCAGAACTAGACAAATATAGCAAGTACATCAAATGTTGTTGATTTTTAGAAGAAGCCTATATACATCAAATATTATAAACAAATGTCATTCTTAGGTATTCCTTGTTTCCCACACCCAATATTATTTTATTTAAGAGACAAAGTTATGAAGTTTTCTAGAAATAATGTTTTTATTGGTGAGGAACATTTGAAAATTTTCATAGATATGTTAAATGATTTTGAAGTTGAACACGAGGATGTGGTGATGAAGTTGTTTGTACATTCATTGACTAAAGGTGAAAGGGACTAGTTTAGAAGACTACCAACTGATAGCATTAGTTCATTGAGTGACTTAGTGAAATTATTCAAAGATCAGTATGGAGATAACACTAATGCTAGATTCATGTTGAATGATTTCAACATAAAAAAGAACCCTAATGAATCTACCTTTGATTTCAATGTAAGGTTTTAGAAGGGAATGCATAAGTTATTTCAAGTTATGAGATTAAATGAGGGCGTGTGCCTTACAACATATTTCAATTCTTTTGATAGTAAAATGGCTTATTAGTCAAGAGAAAAAAAACCCAAGACTTTAAGGGATGCTTACAAGGAAGCTATAAATATTGAAAACAATAGGAAAGCATCTGGTAAGCTAGGAAGGAGAGATGATTCAAAGTTATTCAATCCTAAGAATAATAAGAAAGAGAATGATAAATATCCTATAGGAAAGAAGCTTGAGGAAGCCACAATATGTCAAGTGTTAGATTTATTGAAAAAGATGAACCAACCATCTTTCAACACACACAAATGCAATGCTAGTGAAAAGGCCTCAATAAAAAAACAATCATTTCAATAAGCAACCAAGAATGAAAAACTGCCTATATACTACCTAATGGGAAGATTGTAAACCTATTCCTAATCAAACTCAAAATTTCAAAGATAATGATACTCCAGATCCTCTACAAAGGAATTTTGTTAACATGAATGACGATGTTCCATAGTGTATCATATGCCAATCACCTTACTCCTTAGATGACTATGTAGTTGCTCAATCATTTTTTGTAGATCAAAATGTGCAGAATGAGGAAGAAGAAGAAGAGAAGAATCATGATGACGTAAGCTATAATATGGTTAATATGTTTGATGACTATGAAGATTCTTACCTAGAAGAACATGAAAATGAAATTTCTAGTTAGAGAGTTGTATACTAATTACACCATCAACAAATATTATTAGATAATGAAAACTATTATGAAGATAAGATATGTACAACATCTTCTAATGTTGGTCATATAAATCTAAGAATGCCTTTTAAAGAGGAGATTGATAGAATTACATCATAAATGATTTCTAAAGTTCATAGTAATTACAATTTGAGAAGCAAGACAGTTGGTAATGAAGATGGTGAACCTTGTGGTATTTTTATGAAGGATATTACTCATAAGATGAAGTGTGATAGTAAGAAAGAAAATTTAGGAACAAAAAAGGTTAAAGATAGTAAGATCAAGAAGTGGAAGCCAAAAAAGAAAGTTTGATTTTAGATAAATGAGACAACTAAGGCAAGTGTACAAGAGAGGAAGTTAGGAGCTAATATTGCTAAGCAAATAATAGTGTCTATTGTTCAGAAGACTTCAACTCCAAGTATGCTTGTAAAACCTATTGTATTTGGACCAATTGACATGATATCTATGATATCCCAAATAACTATCAAAGCACCTTTATCTGAGGTGTTTAGAAATGATGAACATAAGGGTAAAGCCTTATCATGGTTGGGTGGGATAGGAAATATTAGGAATAATGTTGAATAGAATACCATGCATCAAACCTCACTTGTAGTTGAAGATTGTGGAATTGTGTCTCAAATTCATCAAATGTTCTTAGATGTTTCATCTGTGGCTTATTTACAAGATACTGACCCATTTTTTCTTAGCTTGATTATAAAAGGAAAATCTCTTAACAATTGCATCATAGACTCAAGAGCTTCTAATACCATTACATCCTTCAAAGTCAAGGAAGCCCTAGGTTTGAAAGTAGACATCAAACAAGGTAGATATAGAGGTATGGATGCTAGGAGGTTCCTATCATAGGTACTATCAATGCATTACCCTTCAAACTAGTTGCATACTCTAATGTAGAATTGAAAATGTCAGTCCTTGTAGTTGATATTCCCCCACATTATGGGATTTTGCTATCCATAAAATGGAGTGTTTCTATGGGAGGTAGCCTACAGTATGACTTATCTTATTATAATTTTCATATAAGTGATGAAGTTGTTAGGGTAGATAGGGAGCCAAGGGTCAATCATATTTTTGGAGATGAAATTGATAAGGATTGTACTTGCTTTCTAGATATTGGTGTAAATGCATTCAGGGTAGAATTGATTATCCAAGAAGTTGAGAAATTTCCAAATATGATTGTACATGAGGTTGAATTTTGTATGGATTCAAAAATTTTGTGGACCATGTATTTTGATGGGGCAAGTTCTAAAGAAGGTTCAGGTCCAGAAGTAGTTTTTGTGTCTCCTAAAAAGAACACTTTTAGATTTTCATTCACATTAATTTTTTCATGCACTAATAACATGGAAAAATATGAAGGACTTTTATTAGGATTAAGAGTTGCAACCCATCATAGAATCAAGAAGCTACATGTCATTGGTGACTTTGAATTAGTGGTTTCCCAAGTTAGGGAAAACTATGCATCAAAAAATAATAGATTAAAGTAGTATAGAAATGTTCTATGGGATCAAATTGAGTTATTTGGTGCATTTGGTATTTCTTGGATGGAAATGAGTCAAAATGAGATAGCTAATTTTCTAGCAAATGTGGCTATTAAACCCAAGGATGTATCATTTGGTATAATTTCACAAATTAAGGTACAAAATCAGCCATCAATACTTGATCATAAAGAACATTGGCAAGTTTTTGAAAATGATAGAGATAATATAATTTTTTTGTAAAGTGAGGACAAATATCATGGCCAAGAGCTTGATTGTAGTTCCTTAATAAAAAAGAATAGATGGCAAGGAGACAATTTTTGGCCACAAATTTTACAACTAAAAACTAATAAAGTACCCAAAGGGTTGGTAGTTATGGAAATCATGTTTGATAATCAAGATAGGGTGAAGTCTTGAATCATAGATCACAAGCCAAAAGAGCTATAGTAGATAAACCTTGGTACTTCTAAAACCCCAAAGAAAGTTTATATTGGTCAATAACTATTAGCTAAAATTAGAAAGCCTCTGATTGATTTGCTAAGAAGATATAGACATGTTTTTGCATGGTCTTATGATGACCTTAAGGCCTATACAGAAGATTTAATGAAGCTAAGGGACGGGGGAATAAATAAACCAATTAGGCATTCCACTTGGGTATCAAACTTAGTACCTATCAAAAAGAAGAATAGAGACATAAGGCTATGTGTGGACATTAGGAACTTGAATATTACTTCCTTGAAAGACAACTATGGATTACAAAACATGGAAGTCATGCTACAATGAGTGACTAGTTCTTTATTAATGTCTATAATTGATGGATTTTCAAGATACAATTAGGTCCTTGTAAATGAAAAAAAACAATTTAAGATAGCTTTTACAACTCCATGGGGTACTTATGTCTATGCGAGAATGCCATTTTGGTTGATTAATGCATGGGAAACTTTTTAGAGGGCTATGGATGTGACCTTTCATGATTATATGGACAACTTTATGGTAGTTTCTCAAGATGACCGCACAATATATTCTAAGAAGGTCGAGGACCATTATAAACATTTAGAAATTTCATCAAAGCCTTAGAATATTGAGTATCTACCATTGATAAAGTTCCAAAGCCAAAGAATGTAAAAGTTATAGAATCATTCCTTGGGCAAGTAAATCTTTTGAGAAGATTTGTTAAAAAAACTGTTAAGATTAGTAGACAAACATCTAAGATGCTCAAAAAGGGAATTGTTATCAAATGGAATGGCGAACCTTCAGAAGCCTTTCAAGACATTAAAATAGATATAAAAAAATTTCCTAGTTCTTAGGACTCAACATTATACAAAACTAATGCACATATTTTATTTTGCATCTTTTCACACTATGTCCTATTGCAGAAAAATGAAGAAGGGTATGGGTAGCCTACTGCATTTTTTAGTAAGTCCTTTTAGCCTATTGATTTGAAGTATGAGATAAATGATAAATAGGTCTATGCCTTGGTCAAATTTTTCAAAGCTTTCAAGTGTTACCTTGTAGGGGCTATTATTATATCATTTGTACCTAATGCAATTGTAAAGGATATATTCTCTCAGTAGGAAGTGTCTGGTAGAAGATGTAGGTAGACTAATAGGATTCATGAGTTTAACATTGATATCCAAATCACCAAATAAGTAAGAGGTTAGGAGCTAGAAAAACTCATGGCTCAATCAAACCTAGATGCCAATCAGATAAATGTGGTAGCAAATGACTTAAGATCAGGCTTATGTGATAAGGATCATTGTGAATGTTACACCAATGTCATATAATACATGCAACACATGGAAGCTCTATCCCATTTAACAAGTAATGAGAAAAGAAGCACAAAGTTGCTTGAAATTAGGTACATTATTGTTAGAAATAATCTCTAATGGAGGAACTTTGAAGGAGTGTTACTTAAATGCATTGACAAAGAAAAATCCAAGGAGATATTGAATTAGATGCATGCATAAATATGTGGAGGACACTATATGGCTAAAACTACTGCCCACAAAGTGATGAGAGCTTGATTTTGGTGGCCTTCACTATTTAAAGATGCTCATTTATTGGCTAGGAAATGTGACTCTTGTCAAAGATTTGTAGGTAAGCTGATTTTTTTTGAAAATACTCCTTTAAAACCAATTGAAGTCCAAGCACCTTTTTAGCAATGGGGTATAGGTTTTATAGGTGAAATTTCTTCCAAATCAAGCATTAGCTATTCATGGATTTTGGTAGCCACTAATTATTTTACAACATGGATAAAAATTATTCCTATAATGAATAATACCAGCAAAGTGGTGAATAATTTTATTTTGAATAATATTATTTCAAGGTCTAGATACTCACAAAAGATTATAACAGACAATGCAATGTGCTTTAGGTCAAAGGAGTTCATAAAATTTTATGATAAATATGCTATAACAAGGTCAACATCTTTCCCTTATCATCCATAAGGAAATGGACAAAACAAGAGGTTTTTAAAGCTAATAAAGAGAACATTGGATGATAATGAAAAGGCCTAGGGTTCCAAACTAAAATTGGAAATATGGGCTGATAGGGTAACAATAAAGAAAGCAATAAGTGTAGCACCCTTTGATATTGTGTATGGAATCTAGGAAAGAATGTCCAAGAACAATCTAGTAGGCCTATACAATTACATCCAGATGTACAATGAGGATATAATTGATGATATTTAGGAGACAATATCATCCATTCTCTCTGGACAATGGATGCAAAATTGAAATTTAAAATTGAAGACCTAGTCCTCATGTGGAATGCTATGATTGAGGATAAAGGAAAGCATGGAAAATTTGATACTATATGGTTAGGTCCCTATATGATTGAAGCTACATGGGGAGAAAGCTCTTATATTTTGAGAGATTTATCAAGCAATATTCTTGAACTACCAATTCATGGACAGATCTTGAAGAGGAATTTTTTCTAAAAATGTCCATTACTTTCCATGAATAGTAGTTTAGGTCCCCCTATATTTCATGTAAATCTTGTATATCCTTGTTCTTTCTTAGTGTGTCCTTGTGCAAAGTCTTCCTGCTTGTCTTTGTGCTTTGCTTTCCTTCTTCTTTTTTGTGCTCTCTAAAGAAGTTGTCAAGATTTATTACTCAAATGTGTGGTTAGCTTCTACCAGAAATTCTACATTCTTGTATAGATACAGGTTAACCATCATCCCTAGATAGATCCAATAATAGCCCAATTTTTCACTCACCTAGATTGTGTAAAATTCTTGAAAAAATTAGGAAGAATTGTTAAAGAATAGTTTAGGTTTTATAAAATTTTGTTAGCCTTGGAGAAAACCCTAGGCAAGTTCTTTTGTAATGTTTCTTTTAAAGGGAGTTGTATGTAGTTTCCATCCATGTGTTCCTTATGAAAGTTTCAAATATGCTAAGTTTTGATTGTGTGAAGCAAAGGAAAGTGCACATCCACTATTGGAATTAAAGATAAAGCAACTAAGAGGGGGGCGGGGGGGGGGGGAGGGGGGGTGCTGAATCAGTTACTCACAAAAATTAATTTCAATAGTTCCCTTAGATGTCTTAAAGATCTAGTTAATACTTTTACTTGGTAAACAAATGTTGTAACTCGGTAAGACTAAAATATTAATTTTTCCAAGCATTCATGCATGTAACTAAAAATAAAGTGAACACAAGAGACACCATAATTAATGTGGAAACTCAATATGGGAAAAACCACCAAGTAACTAGTCACCAATTTTTCACTCTTCTCAAGTGAGCCCTATTAGAAGCCAACCCCATTAAAGGTTACAATACACACTGTTAGGTGTGACCTTGTTAGAGGATTTAATCACCTTATTAGGAGTGGCCTTGCTAGAGGTCTTTAGAATAGTTCAACTAAACTATCACCTTGTTACGGGATTTACAAAATGGCTATTAAACCAACTCTATTAAGAGATTTGAAATCACTACTACAATGGCTAGAAAGCAACAATGAATTGATCTGAAAAAGATGCAACTGAATTTACTGGTTACAAGTCTCTATTCAACATCATTAGATCCTCCTTGATCAAATATGGCTCTACTGCTCTTTAATGATCTCTTATCATCCTTCAAATCTTCTTCCACAATAATCAGTCTTCATATCACATTAATTCCACATTCTTTCACACTTACAATTTGCAACTTGACCTCTTACTTATACAATTCAGATTGTCAAGTCGGCTCATTCACATGTTATATTTACCAATAAACCATACATCAGTTAGCTACAGATAATATTCTGAAAAAATAAATGATATTTCATAAAACAATGAAATCCTTTATTGGCTGACCCTGCTCAGTAAATACTTCTTCCAAAAATTTCCCATGTTAACCTTCTTGACTCGGTTAACATTGTAATATCCTTAAAATCCTTTAGCTGCCAAGTTTACTTGGTAAGAACTGAATCCCATTGGTAAGAACTGCTTCTTCAAAATTACCTTTGATGACTGAGTGAACTCGGTAAGAAATGTTTCTGTCTCATTTTCTTCAATTACTGAGTGAGCTCAGTAAGAACTTAATTTATTTGATTACCTTGAAAGCTCGGTAAACATTGTCCTTTTTCTAGCTGACCTTCTAGGCTTGGTAGACACTATCCTTTGCCTTTTTGACCTTCTAAGCTCAGTAGACACTATCCTTTGCCTCACTAACCTTTTGAGCTTGGTAGACACTATCCTTTGCCTTATAGACCTTCTAAGTTTGGTATACACTATCCTTTGTCTCACTAACCTTCTGAGCTTGGTAGACACTATCTGATGACTGATATGACATTTGTGTGACATCAAAGACAACACATAATTGAAAAATTGTATCTAACAATCTCCCTCTTTGGCATTGATGGCAACACAACATGTCATAGCAGAATGAAATTTGAAAACAAGTCTTTTAATGACAGAATACAAAACTCCCTCTTTCATAATAATCTCTCCCTCTTACACAAATTCTTATTATTTGCAAATTTTAGAAAGATATGATAGTATATTCTCCCTCTTTGACAACATATGCCAAAGACAACTCAAAACAACTGAATAACATTATACCTGATGTACTGATTCATATTCAATATCTTTATCGGTTTTCTGAATGAACTGCTAGATTTCCAATTATGTTCCTATTAATGCATCACTAAAATTGTATTTTACTGAGATTCAGATAAGGGAATGACCCCTAACTTACCTCTTAGATACAAGAATGCATCCTTAGGTAAAGGCTTTGTGAATATGTCAGCAATTTATTCCTTTGTATCCACATATTCCAATCTAATTTCCTTTTCTTGCACCAGCTCTCTAACAAAGTGATATTTTATGGCAATATGCTTGGTTTTTGAATGCATCACTAGATTCTTGGAAATGTTTTGCACTTGTGTTATCAAAAAACATAACAACTAGTTCTTTGATTTCTTGCTTCATACCTTTCAATAGTTTTTTAAACCACACAATGTTTGAGCAATTTACTGATGTTGAAACATATTTAGCTTCTACTGTGGATTGAGATGTACAATTCTGCTTTTTGCTTGTCCAAGAAACCAACTTTTTTTTGAGAAAGAAAGCTCCTCCACTTGTGCTCTTTCTATCATCAATATTTCCTACCCAATCTACATTAGTGAACACCTTTAAATCTAGTTTTCCTCCAAGTTTATACCATAATCCATAATCTTCAGTTCCTTTTAAGTATCTCATGATCCTTTTGATTTCCATAATGTGATTTTCTTTTATTTTTTCTTAGAAAATCTTTCTACAATCCCCACTGCAAGGGAAATGTCAGGTCTTGTGTGCACTACATATTGCAGCTTTCCAATCATAGATCTATACAATGTCTGATCCACTTCATTTGATTCATCATCCTTGGTGAGTTTTAATCTAGTACACGTAGGAGTCCCAACTGGTTTGCAATCTTCCATACCAAACTTTTTTAGTATCTCCTTGATGTATTTAGATTGAGTGATGTAGATGCCATTCTTATTCTATTGAATTTGAAGACCAACAAAAAATTTGATTTCACCAAACATTGACATTTCAAATTCCTTGTTCATTTGTTCTGAAAATTCTTTGCAAAGATCATCATTTCCTATGAACAAAGTATCATCTACAAATATTTTTGCCAAAATAATCTTATTATCTAGTCCTTCCTTTATGTGCAAATTGTTATTATCATTAGTTCTTTGAAAACCAATCTGAATAAGATAGTTATGCAATCTTTCATACCATGCTCTAGGGGCTTGTTTTAGACCATATAATTCTTTATGCAATTTGCAGACCATTTCCTTCTTGTCTGGATCAACAAAACCTTCATGCTACTCAATGTAAAACTCTTCCTCCAATATGCCATTGAGAAATGCTGACTTGACATCCATCTGATAAACTTTGTATCCTTTGAATGTA
The DNA here is from genome assembly GCA_028749045.1 of Cupressus sempervirens. Classification (NCBI taxonomy): domain Eukaryota; kingdom Viridiplantae; phylum Streptophyta; class Pinopsida; order Cupressales; family Cupressaceae; genus Cupressus; species Cupressus sempervirens. The sequence continues at coordinate 586,450,260 of CM053787.1, read as the reverse complement.
GCATATGCAAGTAAGGTTCTGACTCCTTCCAATCTTGAAATAGCTGAAAAATTTTCTCCATAGTCTACACCTTCTTCTTGATAGTATCTCTTGCATACTAGTCTAGCTTTGTTCCTTGATACCTTACCATCTTCATTTAGTTTGTTTCTGAATACCCACTTTGTTCCAATCACATTCTTGTCTTTCGGTCTAGGTACAAGAGTCCATGTTTTTTTTTCTCTATCTGTTCTATTTCTTCATGCATAGCTTCAATCTAACTTTCATTTTCTAGTGCATCTTTGACATTTCTAGGTTCAAAATAAGCAAATAAACAAGTGCCTTTCAACTTACTTCTTTTCATTGTTCCTTCTAATTTATCACTAATGATCTAATCTGGTGCATGATGCTTTCTGACATACTTGGCTAACACAGGATCCTTTCGTTTTGAATGACTTGCATTGTTATCCTTCTGTGTCTCAACTTTTGGTTCTAATTTTAGTTGCTCAGGTTTGGTAGATGCTAAATTGGTAGCTTTTGTTTGCAACTCGGGTTCTTGTAGCTTAGGAGGCATTAACTTGATTTGAACTTCCTATGACTCATAATTGAAGACTCTTGAGTTGAGGATTCCTAAATAATAGGTATACTTGACATTGTATTAGGTTCAATATAAATGAATCTTCTATAGTCTTTAGGTTCCTTTTTGTTTTCTTCTTCTGTTCTTTCTACAAACTCATCAACTTTCACATGTTCACTTTCTATAACTTTGTGAGTAGATAAGTTCAAACATCTATATGCTTTGATTTTGCAAGAGTATCCCAAAAATGTTCCTTCATCACTTTTTACATTAAATTCACCTTTTCTAGATTCTTTCAAAATGTAACATTTTCTTCCAAATACTTTTAGATAACATACATTAGGTTCGTAGCCATACCACAACTCATAGGGTGTTTTGAATGAGTCCTTTTTTAGCTGTACTCAGTTCAAGGTATGAACTGCAGTGCTGATAGCTTCCTTCCAGTATTTGATAGCAATGTATTTCTCAATCATTAAGGTTCTTGTAAAATCCATTATAGATCTATTCCTACTTTTTGCTATTCCATTTTGTTCTAGACTTCTAGGTGCTAAAACCTATCTTTTGATTCCCTTTTCAATGCAAATGTTATTGAACTTATGTGAAATGAATTCACCACCTTAGTCAGACCTTAAGCATTTCAATCTTTTGCCTATTTCCTTTTCTACTCTGGCCAAATACCATTTGAATTTTTCAAATGCTTCTAATTTTGCTCTAATTGACATGACAGTAATCATTCTTGAGTAATCATCAACAACCAGAATGAAAAAAATTTCACCAGTATAACTTTAAATTCCAATGGGTCCACACAAATTAGTACGCACAATTTCTAGAACTTCTTCAGTCTAATAGTTCTTGCTTTTAAAACTAGTCTTTCCCATTTTACCAATTTGACAATTCTTGCATAGGCCAACCTCAGGTTTCTTTATGTTAGGAATACCTTTTACTTTCCTAAATTTACTAATTTTTATTAAATTTCCAAAGTTTACATGACATAACCTCCTATGCCATAACTAGATTTCTTCAATTTGAGCAATGAAACATGAACATTCACCAAGTTCAAGATAAAATAAGTTACCTTTTGTTTGAGTGCTCGATCCAGTCAACTTTCCTTTTCCATCCAACAATCTTGCTTTTCCATGCATAAATTCTACTTTGAATCCATTATTGAGTAGCTGTGCCACACTCAACAAATTGTGCTTTAGTCCTTCTACCCAATATGCATTATCACATACAAGTTCCTTGGTTAGTGAGATTCTTACTTATCCTCTTATACAACAAGGTTCATTGTTACCAAATATTACATTGCCACCATCATAGTCTTCAAAATATTCAAACTTAGTTCTATCATCATTCATGTGATGAAAACAACCACTATCTATGATCCATGTATCATTTCTGCTCATATGAGAAATTAGTGCCATTTTCTCATCATTATAGGATTCATCTTTTACAGCAATATAGACAATTTCATCTTCTTCTTCATCATAAGAATCCTTATAATCTTTTGCCATAAAACATGTTTTCTTACCTTTATCCTTGAATTATTTGAAGTCTTTCTTGCCATTGTACTTGTGACCTTTCTTCTCATCTTTGTTCTACTTATTTGGGCACCTGGCAGTAATATGTCCAATTTCTTCACAAGAAAAATAGATTAGAGGAACCTTACCTTTGTATTTCCCTTTGCCTCTTGAATATTTTCTTGCTAGTATAGCTTCAACCACTTCAAGATCATTGTCTGAACTTTGATCTCATTCTTCATCACTATCTGATTGTGGATCCTTCATCTTTTTCCATTTTTATTTGAGTGAAATCTTGGCTTCAAATGTTAATTGAACATTCTTGGTAGCTGGAACATAATTGTCACAATTGTCTAGCTCAAATGCAGTCAATCTTCCAACTATGGCCTCTAAATATATTCTATGATTTGCCTCACATCTCCTCACTAATATCTCCTTCAGATGCTTTGATTGTACTAACATATGCTTTAACTCTTTCAACATACTTTGCAATGTTTTCATCCTCTCTCATTCTCATTTGATCAAATTGTCCTCTCAAACTTTCTGCTTTTGCTCTTCTTACATTATCATCTCTTCCATAGATTTCTTTTAGCTTGTTCCACATTTTAAAGGTAGTTTTGCAATCCTTGATGTCATCAAATTCTTCATAACTTAGATCAGATGTTATATCTATCATCATGTTATTATGAGTCTTCTGTTCAGAAATATCATTGATAGATAATGTACCAGAAGGTTCTTCATATTTTTCATCAAGGTACTTTAGCCTTGTATCACCAATAGAAGTTAGATGAAGTCTCATCAATCCTTTGCATGCTAAGAAGTTGTCCCTGTTAAGTCTTGGAATATCCCTTTTGTAAGACATCCTGATCTTTAGCCTAGATCCTTGAAATCTTTTCTTGTAAGCACCAACTGCTCAAATACCAATTGTTAGGATTATAGATAGAGTAACTGAGAGGGAGGGGTGAATCAGTTACTCACAAAAATTAATTTCAATAGTTCCCTTAGATGTCTTAAAGATCTAGTTATTGCTTTTAGTCGAGAAATAAATGTTGTAACTTGGTAAGATTAAACTATTACTTTATCCAAGCATTCATGCATGTAACTGAAAATAAAGTGAACACAAGAAACACCAGATTTAACGTGGAAACCCAATATGGGAAAAGTAACTAGTCACCAATTTTTTACTCTTCTGAAGTGAGCCCTATTAGGAACCAACCTTGTTAAAGGTTACAATACACACTATTAGGTGTGACCTTGTTAGAGGATTTAATCACCCTATTAGGAGTGGCCTTGCTAGAAGTCTTTAGAACAATTCAACTAAACTATCACCTTGTTAGAGGATTTACAAAATGGTTGTTAAACCAACTCTGTTAAGAGATTTGAAATCACTGCTACAATGGTTAGAAAAAAATCATGAATTAAACTGAACAAGATGCAATTGAATTTGGTGGTTACAAATCTCTATTCAGCATCATTAGATCCTCCTTGATCAAATATGGCTCTGCTACTCCTCAATGATCTCTGATCATCCTTCAAATTTTCTTCCACAATAATCAGTCTTCATATCACATTAATTCCACATTCTTTCACACTTACAATTCAGAAGTTGACCTCTTACTTATACCATTCATATTGTCAAGTTGGCTCATTCACATGTTATATTTACCAATAAACCATACATCAGTAGGCTACAGATATTATTTTGAACAAATAAATGATATTTCATAAAATAATGAAATCCTTTACTGGCCAACCCTGCTCGGTAAATACTTCTTCCAATAATTTCCTGAGTTAACTTTCTTGACTCAGTTAACATTGTAATATCCTTAAAATCATTTTGCTACTGAGTTTACTCAGTAAGAAGTGAATCCCATCGGTAAGAACTACTTCTTCGAAATTACCTTTGATGATCGAGTGAGCTCGGTGAGAACTACTTCTTCCAAATTATCTTTGATGACTGAGTGAACTCGGTAAGAATTGTTTTTGTCACATTTTCTTTGATTTCCAAGTAAGCTCAATAAGAACTAAATTTCTTTGATTACCTTGAAAGCTCGATAAACATTGTCCTTTGTCTAGCTGACCTTCTAAGCTTGGTAGACACTATCCTTTGCCTTGCTAACCTTCTGAGCTTGGTAGACACTATCCTTTTCCTCGCTGACCTTCTAAGCTTAGTAGACACTATCCTTTGCCTTGTTGACCTTCTGAGCTTAGTAGACACTATCATTTTCCTCGCTGACCTTCTGAGCTTGGTAGACACTATCTGATGACTGATATGACATTTGTGTGACATCAAGGACAACACACAATTAAACAATTGTATCCAACAATCCACATGCCTATTTCAAACCTAAGATGTTTGTAGTTGTGAAGGTGTAAATGAAAGAAAATATTCAATATAAACTATTAAGTGCATCATTGCGGTGTTTAAATTGATGTCAATTTTCTTAGGTGTGAATTTGCAAGGTAAGAGGAATGTTAAGCTTAGCTAGTTAAGCACACCATCACATAGTTAAAATGGATACATGGTCTCAGAGTTGTGAAAGAGAAATAAAATGAAATTTGATGCTACACAAGGTCACAAGCATAAATATTCTAAGGGCTCAGCCATGGCAAGGTTGTGAAGTGTTAAGAATTAAAGGCTTGCTGCAAGGTCATAGTGGTTATGAAGCTGTGTTAATTCTTATTGAGAAGTTGTGATTGAATAGGAAGCTAAGGGTTCATAACATCACAAGTCTTACTATAATAGAGAAAGTTTCTAGTCTGAAATATTGAAATAGTCTTGTTCATAGTAGTCACACCTATTAGTTTTAAGGCATAAAATGGCTTTTCAAATGGCAAAATTTGAGCTGGATGTATGAAATTTGAAAAGCATAGTTTTAGTCTATTTTATGAAGATTGATAAGATTTCAAGTGTGCCACCCCTGAATTTCAATTAAATTTATGATTTTATCATAGATTTTGATAAAGCTTGGATAGGAAAAGGTTGTTATTATTGTTCTCCCAAATTGTTTGAATTTATGAGCATTTTTCATCAAATATAGCATATAGACTAAGAAAAAATATTTGTGGAAATGGCCCAAAGAGAAGGAGAATTGATTGTACAAGTAGTAATTGAAGTAAGAGACACTCCTCCAAGGGTTCCAAGCATATTTTTAGAAGAATAGATGCACATCTTGCCTTGTTCTACAAACGCTTAGAATGCAAATGACCTCACTTTAAAAGATCCATATGCAATGTGTAGAGACACAATTATCCTTGATAAAAATAGCTATGAGTTGTTTTGGTTTTTCTATAAGAATAGAGGGAAAGAAGTTAATGTATATCCCTTGGGTAAGAAATTTGGGAAAATTTATAATCCTGGAGGTATTTGTGGACATGGATTTGGCAAAGCATTAATCAAGTGTTATAATCCTATAAACAAGTCATTTAATAAGAAAGATAGAAGTGTTTTTCTAGCATTGCATAAGGATATGTTCATAGAAGAATTTGATTTGGGTGGACCTATTTCATTGCCTATTGATATTAAATAGTTGAATGAGAATTTTAAGAAACATAAGAGTTTCTATATGGGTAAAAACATGACCTGGCACATTCCCAAGGTGAAGAAGGATGTAGGAGAAATTATGAAAAGAATAGATATTGATGAAGTCATGCTCTTGGATTTCTTTCATAGTTATTTTTAGAATACTATGTTTGATATTGACAAAGCTCTAGGTATAGATGGGACAATGAATTCTTTAGGGGCATAATATATTATGGCTTTAAATATTCAAGATCCAAATCACTACATAGTTTATGATTTTGTAGAATAGATCATTGAGAGTATTCACAAAAAATTTTTTGCTGCCCAAAATGAAGAACTAAAGGATTTTAAGTTCCCTCATTACTCCCTCCTCATGCATCTTAGTTTTTCAAAGAACATTGATATATTTGATCAAAGCTTCTTTCAGTCAACACAAGAATGGGGAGAGAAGCTGCCTATGCAAAGATGGACACAAGTATGGAAATTGTATTATTCATATTCAAATGTTATCTCTTTCTATAATGAGTTTGTTTATCCAATTTTTAAAATGATAGGTATTATGGTTGAGAGAGTTCCTAGAAATGTTAGTTAGATTATTAAACCTAAATAGTGCTTTGATGTTGGCAAAAAATTGACTCATGATTGGGGCAATGTATTCTTCTTTGAAGATTAAACTATTATAAGAATCCTTGGGCATGCTCAACCACCTCACATTTTACCCAAGTATGTTCTTGAAAGGCTAGGTATGGTAGAATTTTTTTGGACATGAATTTCCTTTGAATAGAAAGTATTTGGGAAGGGGTGTCAAGACAGGGACATTTTTGTGCAGATGTTCTGAAGTGGGGGATTTTGAAAATGGCAAGAATACTATTGAATAAACCAATTCTTTTCTGTAATATTATAAGATGCCACTTGGGCTAGCTTGATCCATGATCCATATAATGTAGTAAAGCATGCTTTCAAAAGCATGAGAGGATACAATCTTCCCTCTACAAAGCCTATGTGGGAAGAGGATATTATTGCTGATGTGTTGAGGGAAGATTTTTGTAGGGAAAGAATGATAAAAATTAGAGACATTGCCAGTTATGAGCAAGAAATGGGAAAGCAAGACCCACCATTTAAAGGGTTTTGTCATGATGAGGAATATTAGGTCAGACTGGATAAATGTATTAACAATTTTAATGAAATGGTAGCTCAAGTCCTTGAGGAAATCAGGAAGAAGATTGATCTAGACTATGGTGTGTTGATCTTAGAATGGTCTTGACAATTGAGTGTCAACACACTTAAACTATTTGGAAAGTTTAAGTTGAGATTCAATAGGTGCACAGTTAGAAAGATAATTAGTGCCGAGTCTCTCAAAAGTGAAGCAAACAAATAGTGCCAAGAAAGTATGTGTGTTGAGTGAATAATAGATGTCAAGCATATTTAGGTGCCAAGCTAGAAAAAATTTTAGTATGTGCTGATGAATAGTTTTATCAAGTGCTGAGTAACACAGAATCAGCATGTGAATTTTTTCCTTCATAGACTAAAATATAAACCATTTTGCATGCCAGCTAATGGATAGATCTCAAAGATTAGAGATAAGATCAAATCTATTTGATCCCTTATGTAATCAACATGGAACCAATTAAAAAATTGGAATGCTAAAGAGGAAAAAAGGATGAATCTCAACCATAGATTCATACCTAATCCTATGTCACAAAAAACTTTTAAAGAGGTCAAAGCCCCATAAGTCAATAGTGTGAATAGAGTGTGAGTGAGTGAAGAATAGAAGGAACAAGGGGTGAAGTGTTGAGAGGATATACAAGGTTACTTAGTAGATTGTAAGATCAGTTAGAAGAATAGAGTATTAGTACTACAAACAACTTCATATCAGATTAGCAAGGGTTAGTTTGGATTGAATAGTTATCTAAAATCAATAATAGAAAATTACAAGTGATCAGGTCAAACATTCTACTATACTTTCTAAAAATTATATTAGTAGAATGAAATCCTATGGAGATAGGTTGGTTTAAAAATCATTGTATAAATCCTTTAATAGGGTGACATTCCAAGTGAATGTTTTGTAAATCCTTTAGATAGGTACACTTTTATCAGAGTGTAAGAGCCATTAATAGGGTAGGCTTTTCATAGGGTAGACCACAACTCATGGTTGTGGGTGCCATCCCCACCCCAGTTTTACCTTCTCATTTTGGAGGGTTTTTGGGTGATCAAATCTCATGTAAACTATTTTCAAGCATGCTTTTACTTTCATGTTATTTGGTTATGTTACATGCATGAATTGATTTAAGTTAAAAAAAAATTATTGGTTAGAGCTTGATACTTCTGATTCACCACACCCCCCCACTCTTAGAATTATACTTCCCACTTGTAAATTCCAATAATTGGTATCAAAGCTAAGTTCTCATCAAGAGAAGCTTTACAACTTGGAGAAAAGATCTAGACATGGAGGTCTACAAGCCTGGGAAGATTATAGAGAACCAAGAGATTGAAATACATCTCATTCTACATTCTTTGGAAGAAGCTTGGGGAGAACTGAGGAAATCCCTAAAAAGAAGAAAAGACATTGCCATAGCTGAAAATGATACTCCATACAAGGAAATTGACACCATGAAAGTATTTCCAAACAAATAATCAAAGGAATTTGTTGCAACAATTGCAGACCTAATGGAGAAAAATAGAGCTCAAGCAGAAGAGATCAGAACTCTCAAGATTGAGCAGGGATCACAAGCCATGATGCTATGTGAAATAATTGAATAGAAGAATAGAGGCATTAAGGATAAGGTCATGATAGAAGATGACAAGAGGAACTTAGCCATCAAACTAGAGGAGAACTCAACTGATCTTGCTAGAGTTTCCAACATGTAGCTAGATACCCTAAACCAAATTATGAATGCACATCATGTGTTGTATGTCAAAAAAATTCAAATCTTGACCCCAAAATTGCAAAATGAACAACTGCAAAATGATTTGAGGAGAGAAAGAGAAATTGCAGAGAGCTTCAACAAACCCAATAAAGCCATCAAGTACTTTGAGCAACTATTGAAATCTAAAAGATTCAAAAATGACACATAAGGACTAGGATATAGCAACACTAAAGAAGGTGAGTCATCCAAGACTACTAAACAAAGAAGTGACAAAGGTAAGAATTGAAAACCCACTTGTCATTTTTGTTGTAAGAAAGGACATATTACTAATGTGTGCAAGAGCAAGAATGCCAATCAACATGACAAACCTAATAACAAGGGTCACTATCATAAATGCAATAAGCAAGGTCATTAGGCACATGACTACAAGACTAGAACCATCAGGACACCATGATTTGAAGGACACTAGTACAACTACAAGAAGTATGGACATAGAGCCTTTGAATGCAAATCCAAGCCTATGTGGTCACTAAACAAAGCAAAAAAGAAAAAAAAAATTCATGAATACCACTACAATTTGGACTACAACACTAGGCAAAGTTGTCACTATTGTCAAGAGTATGGACATATTCCTAAGAATTGCATAAGAACACACTTCAATGGAAACTATTGTAGATGTTGAAAAATGGTCTATGCCACTCTTTTATCATCTTTATATTCTAACTTGTCCCATTTTCTTATTTCACTAACTTTGATCTTTTGGCCAACTTGATCATCATTCAATCAAAATGTAGATCATGTCAAAATCAATTCAAAACCATTTCAATATCATCTTATCACCATCGATCCTTTAGGCATTGTTACATCCTACAGTTCCTTATCAACATTCATTAATACTTGTCATGTGTCCTTGGCATGCTCTCATTTTATCAATTTAATCCTTGGCATTGTTACATCCTTCAATGCCTTATCAACATCATCAACCCTTTTCATGTGTCCTTGACAAGTTATTCCTTGTATTTATTTTATCATTTGGTCAATCATTTCTATTAATTTTCCTTATAGGAATAAATAACCCATGCTTTATTCCTATATCTTAATCATTTAATCAATATCATCATATTAATCCATCCTCTTTTATTAATTATTCCCAATGAATTAATATTTATTAATTAATTGATTCCATTTCCATGAATTTTTGGAATTTTCTATTTCCTAAATTCTAATTCTCCATTTTTTAACAAATTTATGAGTTTTTATATTCAAAAATCATAACTCTCACAAATTCCCATTAATTTTGCTTCCATTTCCTATTTTCTAGCTTCCACTCTTACACCTTCCTCTTTTCAAACTCTTACACATTCTATTCATTTTCTTACACCTTCCCTTTTACTTTCACTTCTTCTATTTAATGTTTTCGCATGTTTGCACATCTCTTACAATTTGTCATACAGTGCCATTTTATGACACATTTTCTATTATAAATTTTTTAATCATGGAAATTTTCCAATTTGTGTAATTTAGCTATGACAATTTCCAATTGCACATTTTCCTTCCATTTTTTGCATTTTGGCTCTCAAACTCTATAAATTGAACCTCTTTGCACTTGTTTTGGCTAACCATATTCTTTCAAACACATTCTTCTAACCACACGCTTTCAACCACATTCTTCTAATTGCATTCTCCTATTATTTTCATTATCTTGTCATTTTTTCATATCATATCATCATCTTGGTTTCAATTGTAGGTACATCTTGTCAAGAGCAAGAGCTAAAAAAAATTCAAATTTATGGAGAAGAAAGGAGAGCATAGGAGCTACACTTGAAGGGAGTTTTATTAATTTATATTTAAAGTGGCTTTTATGTTTGGATTAGATTTGTTTGCATTGTTTTATATGAGATTATTGGTGCTCCCATTTATGCAAATTTACTCTTTTTCTAGTCCTACATTTGTTGAACTCGACATGAATCATTCTTTACTAATCTGCTTTCTTTTTCTTGTGTGCTTGTAGGTGCAACAAGAAATCTTGGAGGACTCTTGGAGTCTAACATTGTTCATTTGTGAAATTGGAATTAAAATGAACAACAAAGTCACATAGTCTAATTAGGAGGTGAATAAACAACAAATATCATTTAGCCTAATTAGGAGGATCAAAGAACAACAATTCCTTTTTTCTTTATGCTCTCAATTTTCCTTTCTTAATGTATCAAATTAATAACAAAGTCACCTAGTCTAAGTAGGAGGACAAAAAAACTCTACAATTCTCACTTAGAATTAATTATGAAGGAAAAGAACAACAATTTTTCATATTTTGTCAAACTTGCTTTCCTAAAGGGTTAATGAACAACAATTTTCATGTATTTTTAATTAGGAAGGAAAATAACAATAAATTTGTGTTTTCTACCACAATTCTTTTCTAATTGGATTAAAAACCATGTGCTTATGTTCTTAAAATGAACTTTTGATTTTAAGTGTTTGGATTGTTCTATCATTTGTAATCTCAAAAGGCTATATAGACATATCCTCTCCCCTCACCTTTGTGGAACTTAGGAAAAGAGAAATCTATGTAGTTCTTTTAAGAAGCATTTTTGGTTTTACTAATGGTCTCTTTTTAGCTTGTGTCAATCATGGGATGAAGATCATATCATAAAACTACTAATGTATCTAATGTAGTATGTTGTTTGAAGACCTTGTGTGTTTTCCTTGAAGCCAATGTGTCTATGATTTCTTAGATTAGCAAATAGATTATTTGGATCCTAAAATGAACATTTTCTATTTTTCTTGGCATGTCTATAGTGTCTAAAATCCCAAAGGGTTATACAAACATATCATCTCCTCTCACCTTTGTAGATCTTAAATGTAAGAGAAATATATATAATTCTTTTAGAGAAGCTTGCCTTTGACCAAGGTATTTGATATTAGGTATTCCAGGGGATGACATTGGAGTTGTAATGGGCCAAAACTAGGTTTATGCTCTAACTGCTATATAAAGGCTTGATTGTGGGTAACGCCCAATTGGCGATATGGTTGTGTGATAGCTCTCCTCCAACACACTTAGAGGTGCACCGAACCTTGGTTCTCAAGGCTGGGAGACCTCCTATAGGATTTTATCACCCACCTAGTAAATAGAGTGTCTCATAATAAAAACCTTTGTTGTAGTGGCCAAAATCATTCTATCCACTAGCTCAAGGGGTCACCCATGCCCATGAAGACATCTCACACTTTCGCAATCCTTAGTAGAGACAATAGTCCCTTGATAAGTGATGCCCCTTGGGAAGTAGATATTGGTATGCCCAAGAAGTGAGTGCACTGTAAGGGGGAGCTTATGCTAACAAGTTTATAGGTTGTCTGCTCTAGATAAGCATGGCTAAACTTCAATTCAATGAGAATTCAGTTGATATTGTCCTTTCAGCCTATGTTGTGGTGTGTTTGTTTATTTTTAATGACAACCATTTTTTCTATTGTGTCTTGTGTGAGTGTTTCACATTAATCAAGATAATTTTCAAATTGATAAACTTGCAAACACTTTTCAAAAACATTCAAAACATTTGCAAAACATACACTTGTCAAATAGTTGGTCAAAAACTTTCAATTTTTTTTGCAAATATACACTTTTCAAACTTGTGCATAAACATTACAAACACATGGAAACTCAAATTTGTTTCCTTAGGATCTTATGTCATGTATCTTAAAAATCATTTTGCATATCCATATTGCATATTGCATATTATGTCCTTATCATATTCCTTGCATAATTTTTATTTTGTACCTAGGATCCCTTTTGCATAGCATAGCCCTCATCTTGGTCCCTATGTCGTCCTCACTTCCACTTATCATACCTTACATTATCCTCATTTTTGACATCCTAATACACAATTTTATCCTCCTAGTCCTCATTTTGATCCCAACTTAATCCTTTCATATCCCTCATTTTCAACCTAGGACCCTTTGAATTTGGTAGAGAATCAAAACAAACCATGAGTCTTAGAGTATTTTCTTATTTGGATTAATAAAGGATCTTGACCTTGGTCTTATTATCATTTGTCATTTTGTCATTTTTTTGAGTCAAATTTTATCTATGTCTTGATGAATTTGACTTAGTCCTTTTATCAACTTTGTCATTTTGATTTTGTCCTTTCTTTCTTGGTCAAGATCCAATATTCATCCCCTGTAAGGTTAGACTCTTAGCCTTATACTTTCCAAAGATTTTTCTCAAAATTCAAACCTCCTTTTGCATGTCCTTAGTTTTCATAGTCCTCATCTTGCATAACCTTAGGTTGCATAACCTTGTCCTCATTTTTCATTATCTTGGTTTTCTCAAACCATAGTTGCATAAACCTAGGTTTTCATTTCATCTACTTAGTCCAAAATTCCAAAAATAAATTTCATTTTGCATTTTCATATGAGTATCCAAAAGAATTTCATATCATATCCAAAAACATTGTCCAAACATCAAAATCCTCCAAAGTCCAAGGAGCACCATCAACAATAACTTTGTCCAAGTCCAAACATTTCAGCCAAAAATTTGTTTGCATAGTAAAAGCTATGCATACCCCTATATTACACTTTAAATTTTCATGTCCTAAACAACCAACATATTGCACACATAAACCGTTATCTTGCATTTTCATTCAAAAAACCCAAAATCCAAAAATAAAGTGCATTTACATACATTCTTAGACATCATACCAATTTTCACAAGATCACAAACTTCCACAAGGAAAAAAGGTTCATACCAAACCATGTACATTTCAAGTGACAAGAACCCACAAGCATTCTTTGACCCAACACAAGACATACGTGTGCAACAATGAGGTTTTCACCCAAACATCATGGATACTTCGCAAACACCTTTTGACTCAAAACAAGGTTTTGACACAAATGTGACATATACTTCAAATGAAATTACCTCTTTTGATCAAACACAAACAAAACCCTTAACAACTTATGATCAGTCACTCAAATCTTACATACTCCTTATCGAAAGGTTGCAAATTAAATTGGATACCTAAGCCTGAAAGGTTCAAGACCAAATGGAATATAGTATAAAATGATGCTATGAAATGGCTAAACTTTATAATTGTCCATTACAAAATTTTCCTGAAGCTAATGTACAATATCTCATGGATAGATCAAACATGCCAAAAATTATTGCACAACTTACACATGCAAAGGAAAAATTCAACCAAATACTTTGAAATGAAGACCTTAAATCTGATCAATCCAATCCTACCCCATGAAATGTCACAAAATTTGGTCCCAAAAATTCAATCACAAACAATTTTGCCTTCAATAATATTTGATCAACAACACTTTGTGTCCTCAAACTCACAAACAAATATAATAAATCTTTATCAAACAAATACCATTTTAAGCATGTCAAAATTTAAAAAAAAAACAAACATGATCAATAAAATTCCTTTTGAGTAACATCTTCAACCAAATAAATTCAAACAAGATGTACATATCAATTCTACAACACCAACAAGATCACCGAAGCAAAGGAAATTGAAGTATTATACTATTAAGAAAATCTTCCAAAATTTATTTGAAAAGGATGACAATAATGATTCTTCCATATCTAGCAATGGCTCATCCCACAACATTCATATTGATGCAACACCAATTTCCCCTCATAAAATTTACTTAAAAGAAACATGCATGTCTCACTCTATCCCTTCATCTCCAAAAAACTCACAATAGAAATTTCCTTCATCACCCTCAAGTTTCACTTCCAATGTTGAAACCTCCCAAGGGCTATCCATAGAACGGCTTCAAACCAGTCGCATCCTTAACATAAGTCCATTTCATGATTCCCAATTTCTAGATCCAATAACACTATGTTCTCCATCTCCAAGCAATCCCATTTCATATGGTCCAATTCAATGTCCATATCCTTCACATCGAAACATTAATCCCTTTTTAAACTTTCATACCCCATGTCAAGAGGATGATTTAAATAATATAGAAATGTGTCCTAAAAATAATCAAGATCAAGATCCAAAAAATATCCAAACCAATCCAATCTTTTATCAAGGCTTCATTTCTATTAAGCTTTACAATAATCCCATTTTCCAAGATGATCCATTGCCTTTTAACCTTTCACTTTCTAAGAAAGATCAAGATCACTGCATATTTCTTGATGATCCAAATCCAAGTCAAGATCAATGTACTTCTTCACTCCTAAATCATCTCAAAGACCCAATCATTCTTTTATATCCTCTACAAGATCCAATCATCTATCCAAAAGCTCCACAAGATACCATCCTACAAGATGATCCTACCACTACTCCTATTCCAGCAGGATGTTCTTGAACTCCCTTCACTTGAAATGGGTTCCCCTAGTTTTGTCAAGTCTTCCATATCATATACGCCTAAAAATGGACTCCCATCTAGCAGCAAGTATCCCAAACATCAAAAATATTATCAGGTCAAAGGGTCTAACATCGAAGAACAAAGTATCTCAAAACTATTTTATATCAAAGAGTATTCTAAAGGTCATTACTTCAGTCCAAAAGCTCACTCTCAAGGTTTTGGTATTCCTTCCAAATCTAGATCCAAATGTATACCACCTCCTTCACCCCTTCCATCCATTTTAGGTCCATATGTTCCTCCATCCATTAGTTCACTTTCCACTTACCCCTTCCTATATGCAATTCAACAAAGGAACACATCTTGGGGAGCCCTTCACCCATCCAAAAGTAATACACACAATTCATATCCATCTTTTAATTTTATTCCATCTCCAAGTAATTTGGATGCCAAGCATAAGGTCTATAAGTCAAGAAATCCAAATATAGTTAAGGATCAACATGTCCAGTCTAATCAACATGTGAATATAAAGAAAGTCATGATTCCAAAAGATAAAGAAATATCAAAATGACCACAAAGGTCCATTACTAGAAAAGAAAAGTCAAAATAAATTTGGGTTCCTAAATATCTTTTACAATCAATACAATATAAGGACCCTTAAAAGAATGAAAAGTCAAAATAGACATGGATTCCCAAAAAGCTTCTTGAAGCACAAATTCCTAATGCAAGATCATAGTTGGCATCCAAAATTTCTATCCCTCCATCAAAAATTCTTCCACCTTCCAAATCTATTTTTGGTCCTTGTGTCCCAAAATCCACATCCCTTCCTCTATCAAATCCAAAATCTCATTTTCCTCTATCATTCCATCACCCTTCAAGGTGTGTGCCAATATTTTTCTTCCATCCTTTTCCATCCACTAAACATCAAGCCTTCTTTCATTCCCCCATCCACCTACATACTTTTCTGATCCTTTCATTGAGCCTTTCCAATCCCTTGCCTGAATCTCTTTTATCTCCATTTTCATTACCCTACCAATGTCTTTGAGCATACTATCATAGTCACAGTCCATTATTGCATACTTTTCTAGAGGATTATCCAAAGAATAAGATTCTTGAGTCCTTCATCCATGCCATCTCATGCATCCATTATCTTCTAAAAATGTCAAAAATTTAATAAAATAAAAAATAAAAATAAAAATAAAAATAAAATATTTTCATCTGACAATGAAAACCTGGCAAACAGGCCCTTTGGGCAAGTATCATGATGAAAACTTGGCAAATAGGCATCATGTGTAGTCTATGAATATCTTGCATTCCATAATTGGGGGCAAGTTTCACTCATATTATCCCCTATCATTTCCTTCATTGTATCATATGTCCATCATACCCCTTATCCTATTAGAACTCCACATTTTATTTTTTTCTTGACTTTGATCTTGACAAGGATACAAATCCCCTAGAAAATCCTAATTTCCTATATTCTTTATAGTATCATATCCCCTTGGTCCAAATTTTCCTATCCTATCATAACCTCCACTCCATATCCCCTTTTCCATTAATGATCTTGCTTTTCCTATCACTCGCTCTATCTTGGTCTCAATGAAAATAAGGACAAAAAAATCACACCATATTTTTAACAAACCTCTTAGAATGTCCATCTCAATGTGTCTCTTTCCACCTAGTTCCTAAAGTGTCAGTATCATATCATTGTCATATCCAGCCCTTGAATCATAAAATATGTCCTCCCATTTTTGTGGATAGTCCTTGGTTATCCAACCTCAAAACCATTCTAAGTAACCCTTTTCCATCATCCATTTCTTTTCCTTTCATCCATCCACAATACACTTGCCTTGCTAGACACTAGGGGCAATTCTTTCTCTACAAGTACCTTAAAGATCTTGAAAAAAATCCAACAAAAATCACATATGAGCTTGAAAAAAAACCAACAAAGTCATAAAATGTCCTGAAAAAATCCCTTTAAAAAAATCATACAATGTCTTGAAAAAATCCCTAAAAATTATAAAATGTCTTCAAAAAAATACTAAAAACTAAAATATGAACCTAAAAAAAAAACCCTACAAATTGTAAAATGTCCTAAAAAAATTGCAACACAAAAAAAATTAAATATTTTTGGGAACAAACAAAAAAGAAGTGAAAAATCTTGAAAATTTGCAATAAACTTTATTCATAATCAATGTAAATAATCACTTCTTTTGCTAAACACTTGCACATGTAGACTCTGACTTAAATTTTGCACTTCAATGAAATCATGTTTTGACTAGGTCCACACATAATTGCTAGAACCAACCTTGAACAATCAACCTATGAAACATTTTTCTTTGAAATCCCAACCAACACTTAATAAAGCAAGCAATAACATATCAGAATAGTTGTTGGCTCATGCTATTTAGTGAGTGTGTTATTTTTTTCCTTGTTTTCTTTTGATCATGTTCCTATGATACTTGATGATTTAAATTGATTTATGAGAGTGGTTGGAATGGTTCATGATCATTTTTGTCTTATTTTTTCAACTGTTCTTTGATAGTCTAGGGTGCGACTCTATGCCTTATGATGGATAAGGTCATTCTTTGTCTACATTGTGTTTGTTTACGCAAAAGGCTTGCATTTTTTCTCTAACTCTCTATGTCATTATGCATTTAGCCACATAAAAATAAAGATCTTATGACATAAAGTGCATCTATGAAAGCAAGCTTCATCACTCTTCTTAGTCTCATTTCCTTCTTCTACTCATGTTTCTTTCATCAATCTCTTTCTCTCATCATCTTTTCATTTTGAAAAAAATTATCCTCAACTCAATTTCTTGCTCAATTTTTTTGAGGGGGCACTCTACATCCTTTTAATTTCATTGGGGCATTGATCTTTTTCATTATTATTCTTTTACACAACGCTCATAATCGCATTGTATCAAAGAGGGGCAAAATGTAGATGTTAAAAAATGGTTGACACCACTCTTTTATCATCTTTACATCCTAACTTGCCCTATTTTCTCATTTCACTAAATTTGATCTTTTGGAAAACTTGATCATCATTCAATCAAAATGAAATTCATGTTAGAATTAATTTAAAACTGTTTCAATATCATCTTATCACCATTGATCCTTTAGGCATTGTTATGTCCTATAGTTCCTTATCAACATTCTTTAATACACGTTATGTTTCCTTGGCATGTTCTCATTTTATCAATTTGATCCTTCATATTGTCACATCCTTCAATGTGTTGTCAACATCATCAATCCTTGTCATGTGTCCTTGACAAGTTATTCCTTGTATTTATTTTATCATTTGGTCAATCATTTCTATTAATTTTCCTTATAGGAATAAATAACCCATGGTTTATTCTTGTCTTAATCATTTAATCAATCTCATCTTATTAATCCATCCTCTTTTATTAATTATTCCCAATGAATTAATATTTATTAATTAATTGATTCCATTTCCATGAATTTTTGGAATTTTCTATTTCCTAAATTCTAATTCTCTATTTTTGGATGGATTTATGAGTTTTTAAATTCAAAAATCCTAACTCTCACAAATTCTCACAAATTGTCCTTCCACTCTTACACCTTCCTCTTTTCAAACTCTTACACATTCTATTCATTTTCTTACAGCTTCCTTTTTATTTTCACTTCTTCTATTTAATGTTTTTGCATGTTTCTATGCACATCTCTTATAATTTGTCATAATGTGCCATTTTATGACACATTTTCTATTATAAATCTTTTAATCATGGCAACTTTCCAATTTGTGCAATTTAACTATGACAATTTAGAATTGCACATTTTCCTTCCATTTTTTGCATTTTGGCTTTCAAACTCTATAAATTGAGCCTCTTTGCACTTGTTTTGGTTAACCACATTCTTTCAACCACATTGTTTCAACCACATTCTTCCAATCACATTATCCTATTATTCTCATCACCTTGTCATTTTGTCATATCATGTCATCATCTTTCTCTCAATTGTAGGTACATCTTGTCAAGATCAAGAGCTACAAAAAATTCAAATTTATGGAGAAGAAGGGAGAGCATAGGAGCTACACTCAAAGGGAGTTTTGTTATTTTATATTTAAAGTGGCTTTTATATTTGGGTTACATTTGTTTGCATTGTTTTATATGAGATTAGTGGTTCTCTTATTTATGCAAATTTACTCATTTTCTAGTCCTACAATTGCAATAGGTGGTTGAGTCAAAGTACTTGTTTCAATTGCCAAAAGATTGGTCACATTAGCAAGTATTGCACAACTAGGTCAAAGGCACCCAACTTTGAGTCCAACAAAGAAAATGGGAAATTAGATGTTGAACACATCAAAGGAGAGATGAATAAGAAATGGAGGAGAAAAGATGGAAGTAGCTTAGCAAATGGAGGATTGCTGTGGTCCCACAACACATGCCCTATTCCTCACTAGGAATGGGGACCCCCTACTTTTTTTAGGCTCCCAAACTCACAATTTGGGATCTAAAAAAATATTAGAAGTCAAAAAGTTAAAAACCCAAAAAAAAAGTTTAAAAATTTAGAAGAACACAAAAAATTAAAAATTAAAAATTGAAAAAGATGAAAAAATTAAAAAATTAAAAAAAATAAATAAAAAAATTATTTTTAAAAATAAAAAATTTGCATCACATAAAGGTTGGGGTGTGCCACGCACATGTGCCGAGGTGCAAGGGCACACTCCTCGAGTGGGCAAGGTTATAAAACCCTGGCTCCCCCACTGAAAGTCTTCATTCATGTTTTCCATTCTTCATGGCAAAGGGCGCTCCAACAAAGGTGAACATTTAAAATTCTATGCCCATGCAGTGCTTTGCGCCCACGTGCCGCTTGCTTGGCCACACCTGCATGTGTTTAACTCTCCACCCATGCGACACTTTGCACCCACACACTACTCACTTGGTCATGCCTATGCACATTTAACTTTATGTTGATGCAGTGCTTTGTGCCTACATGTCTCTCACTTGGTTGTGCTTGCACATGTTTAAAACTCTACACCCATGTGGTGCCTCGCACCTACGTGACACTTGCTTGGTCATACCCACACACATTTAACATACTCCATGCCCTACATGTTACTCTTTGGGCCATGCCTACACATGCTTAACATGCTCTACCCATATGGCATTTCATTTGCCCACACATGATGTTTGCCTACTGCATCTGACCTCTTCTGCTACACGCCTCCATTCATCGTGCTCCACATGAAACCCTAATTGCCCATCACTAGTTGTGGCTATGCATTACGTGTCATGCACCGCGCCTGTGCACCTCCATGGTGCCCTCATGCCCACACAACCAAAATGCCTCCATTTTATAATTTTTTTCATAACCCATAAAAATATTGAAAAAGCTTTTTTTAAATAATAATAATAATTTAAAAATTAATAATAATAATTAATTTTTTTTAAAAAGCCCAAATTGGGCATTTTATTTATTCTTTATGTTTATTTCAATTTAAAGCTTTTACATTTTTTTATTTCAAGTATTCATTACTAATAAACATTTTTTTCTCACAATGTGTAGGTAATTCCATGATGATTATGTAGAAATTAGAGATACTAACTTGAGACACACAGATTTGGGAGAATTCCTAAGAATTTGTAACAAGCTTGCCAAGAGATCAGCTCTAGTCTACTCATTGATTTTTTCTAGATTGGTAAACACAACATCACATCCCATATCATTGTAGTTAGTAGAACTAATCATGGCCCCGACACAACATTTTGTTTCTAAAGAAAGGGTAGTCAAGAGTGTCATTGGAGAGTTGTGTTGTATCTACGACCTAACAACATTGAGAGGGTCTTCCATCTCCTGAGAGTAGACCAGTTCATTTGACTCTCATATGAAGTAGCAGAGAGATGGTACAGGGGGAACTAGTAAGAGGCCATAGACATTATACAATCATCATACCTCATTAAGAATCCTCCTAGGGGAAAGATAATAAGAAAAGTGGGCATGACTCGAGGGTATATGAAGGAAGACATTGGTTACTCTATCATTCTCTTAAGCAGAGTCATGGGCTTACTTGCAGTAGGCCACCTCAGCACTTTCATTGTCAACTTCATTTAGACCATTAGAGCAGTGAAGATACCATTGGACTAGGCCACACACTAAGTGAGAACTTGTGTGAGGAATTAAGGATGATAAAGGAAAAAAAAGAGGTTTTACATGACTTTTTACATGGTATGTACCTATTGGCAGCAAGGGCAACAAACTAACCTAGTTTGTACAAGAGAGGCAGTATGCAGGATCTTAATGCCTAGCCATACATAGTCTACCCTCAACTAGTGAAGAAGAAACTCTCAACATAGAGCAAGAAGTATAGAATCGTGAATGATACATTCATCTTTGTGATCATCTGATTCATTGAGGGGGATTATGGAAAGAGGTTATCTAATGAAGCTAAAGCATAGATTATGGTTCTTGGAGCCTACTTCATCTAGTTCAAAATGTTCACATATCTGTAGGTAGTTGGTGCCTCCATCAATCCTAAGAAGCTCCTAAGATATCCAAGTGAGAAATTGGTGCTATTGGAGATTGCTTGAAAAATTGAGTCAGCCTATGAGAAGATAAAGAGACAATAGAGACCTTGCTGAGCATGGCCATTGGACATTGGAGCATATCAAGTGAAGAGGAAGTAGAATATTCCATCCTTTGAGTGGGAGTGGGAGAACTATCCCCTTGAAGAATATAACTCTCCCTAGCTCCATTTTGATAATATTGGGAGAGTGGAGAGTCTGGCAAGAAAGGACTTCCATCATGAGGATGCTATTCAAGATCACTGGATGAATGCCACAAATGACTATGATGTCTGCATAAGGGATTATTGTAGGATGAATTTATATCTAGTAGAGAAAGCTCTCTATTTGAAAATCCTAGAGAAGATAAGGCAATAGGATTCTAAGGATTTACTAGACCCCTAGTTCAACACAGACAAAATAGGTGAAAGACCCATTATGAATGCCGAGGTTGATAGGGAGGAGGCTGATGATAGTAATCATAAAGTATAGCATGTTGTTAGAATGACAAAGGATTGGATCAAGAAACCTTTTCCACTTGATCCAATTCCTGATACAGTGATCTTTCATGTACATGATTGCCCAAAAAGAGGTAGAGGGAAGAAAGTAACAATTCCTACCTTTGCAACCTAGTCTCCTATTAGGCCAGTGATAGTATACCAACTTGATTTCCTGGTTGGATACTATCACCCTCCAGAGAGGAGGGGAAAGAATAAAAGGAAGAGGACTTCCCCTCAGAGGATTCAAATAGAATAGGCTCAAGAGCAGGTGCCTCCCTAGCAGCAAGAAGAGAGTGCACAAGGTTCTAAAGATACTAGAGCTACTCAAGTCTAGGATGAACCTCAATTGCCTCCCATTGTGCCTAGCCAACCAAAAGAGGGAGAGACTCCACAAGTCTCCATTCCTCCTATGCAAGATGAGCTAGCTTCTCCTTCTACCTCAAAGAAACAAAAGAAGAGGATTAAGATTCAGGTGAAAAAAAAGGAAAAGAATCAACACAAGATTGGTACCTTCCCCATTCATTCCTAAAAGCATTCTAAAGGGAGATGAAGAAGAGGAAGAGGAACAAGTCCCCCTATAGGGAAGAAATTGGCTAGAAAGAGCTATAGAATTACAAAGGAGAAAGAGTGCTATTGGTACCTCACCATTCACCCAAGCAAAACCCTTAGAACTCTCTTCCTTGGAGGATGAAGTATAGTAGTGGGTGGATGAGTAGAGTAAAGAGGGTGATGATTTTTTTTTTTGTAAAATTTTGATTTTATGCTCATGGGTACAAAGTTGATTGAGGATAAGATAAGGGACACTCCTACAAGTGAACCTCAATAGGAAGACTAGATGCAAATGCCACTAGATACATAGGGTCCTGATCTTACTCCCCCATCTCCACCACAAATTATAGTGGTAGATAAGGGTTCAATTACTCTTTCACCTCTAAGTTTAGAAGAAGAGGAGGTTCAAAAGGAACCATTAGAAGAAGAGGAACTAGAACAAATGATGATAGATGAAGTGTTGAAGGAGGGACAAATAGTGCAATATTCTCAACTGCCTTCCCAAGACATTGAGGTTCTAGCTACAAGGTTTACTAAGACTAAGAATCCAGAAGAAAAGCCCTCCCAACACGAGACAACTCTAAGTAGGAGCAACAAATGGAAGGAAGTTTAGAACATACTCCTTCATCATCAAGAGCTAGGTCTTCAACAAGACACATCCCTAGATGGATCTGAAAGGAAATAATGAGGAGTACTAAGCCTCAATTCCATGCTTTAGAGGAAGACATTTTTGACATTCTAGAGATTTTGAATAAACCTAAGTCTCCATCACATGAGGCAATGCCATTGGTGTTTCTCACTAGCACACAGAACCAAAAATTGTTTGCACAAGTGGTTGTCCCTCCTGAAGACACATATGTGGAAGGCCTTGGTCTTGAGGATTATGAATTGAAGGATGTTATGTTGGGGAGGCCTACACAAGATTCAACCTGATTGATGATGACCATGGGAGTCAAAGAGATTCTTAAGAATATGGAGTAGGATGAGGATGAACTCCAAGCACTCAGAAGGAAAGTTGACATCCTAAAGAGATATCTAGCCGAAGTAGTTGGTCCCCTAGATCCTGACCCCTAAGAAAACTTTGAACATTATACTTAGAGAAGGGGAAGTGATGCACATTGATCCTTTTTTGAAAGCCTAACAGTAGTGGTAGGAAATTTTTGAGGAGAAAGGTGTTACAATAATCATAGGGAATTTAAAGTTACTACATGCTATGCAAGAGAATGTGAATAAAATCATAGCAATTTTGAAGTAGGACTCCAATATTATGGATGGAATATGGGCCTAGAGTAAGGATTTATAGACTCTACAAGCCATAAAGGGCCAAAGATATTGGGTTTTGATTGATGTATCTATTGGAGAAGAATTAGATATGATTGATGACTAGATGGACAAAATAGTAGATAGTAATAAAGTAATGGGAACATTACATGAGGAGATTCATCAACTCAAGGACCAAGCTTGAGAGCAAATTTTGGAAGTAGAGAGATAGTATAGTGATGCATGGTTGGATATTTTTGAAGATGAGGAATGAGAAAAGTTGTTACCTGTAGAGATAGTAGTGGATAATTTCATGAAGATTTTTTTTGAGGTTACTAATGATGAGGACATCTAACAAGCCTTCAGGACTGAAGAAGCATTGTTAGAATTGGATACCAAACTTGGGGATTTTGTTGACATTTAGATTGAGGTAGAAAATTACAGACAAAAGGTCAAGGAAAAATATGAGGCTTTGGATTTATTGGATGTAGCTAAAATTACTAAGATCATAGAGAAATTTAAGGGAAAACATCCAAATATAGCTTTAAGATGAATATGAATGAAACCCAGATGCCAGAATTTCAATTTTGACACTCAGTAAAATTTTTAGATTTTTGACCATGTCAAGGTCTATAGCTCTATAGGTGTATAGGTGCATAGGTATGTAGGTCCACAACTTCGCATCTCAAAGGTGCATTGACAATTAACTGCTTATTCCAAAAATAGAGGTTTCCATGCATCGAAAACACATTCTGATGGTAGCTTAACTTCAACACACCCCTAGTGAAGGACTAGCTTCAAATTTTGGCACCTCCAGAAACTCTTATTTTCACTAAAGGCTTCCTCCTCTTTCTTCTCTCATATTTTCTTTATCTTTTACATGTAAAGACTCATACATCTAATTAATGAATAAAATATGGATGGAGTCCTACTGAGCACCAGATTAATTGTTAGTTTGTATATATTTAGTTTGTTTTAATGTTTAAAGAGAATTTTATTGCATGAAGATATCTCTCACTCTCAAAAAAAATTGATGAGATGATTTCTTATAAATACCCTATTGTAGTATGTAATAAGGGTCACCATTATTATGCAATAAAATTATGTTTTTGGTGCTAGCATTTGTAGTGTAATGATTATTTCTTGAATGTGTCATTGTTTTGTTAATCTTGTTCATGGAATTGTGATTGAGCCAAAGGTTTATTGTGTTATTTTTGGTTGTACGATCTTTTAGTTTTGGTGTTTTCTATAGATTTACAAATTCTGTTGATGTATCAAGCTTGACAAGAAGTCACCAAATTGTGCCTGCATAACTCTTTCTCTTGCATGAGCACACTTTTCATCACCTTGCAATTTTATGAAGAATGAAACATCATTTTTTTATTGAAATTTCTAGTCAACGATTACATCAGTGGAATCTTCGAAGCGCTACTCCTCTTTTCATTGGTTACCTACTGATCTCTTTGAAAGCTTAACTTACATTTTGTTATTTTTTGTAGCTTATGTCTATTAGGATTTTTATTTCACATTATTTTCTTTGAATTTCATGTTATTTTTTTTCAAGTTCTATTCTTTTCTTTGCTAACCCCTTGTTAGAATAGGAACTCATATTAGTTGCATTGTTGGATTGTGTTCATAAAAAATAAAAAATATAAAAACATAGTTCTTTTTTAGCATTATTTTTGAAATAGTGTGTAGATTCTAAATTCCATTTGAAATCAAAACAAACTAGCAAAGGCCTCCTCATGAACATTCACATTTATCTTCAATTGGGTGGGTTCTAATAGGTTGCAAGATCGGCTAGGACCTTGGAGTCAATTTACAATATCAACTTTTCAAGAGAGAAGTTTGAAAGAATTCTTGTTATTTAGCATCATGTAAAATGACAACTCAGCATAAGTGGCACTAGAGGGAGAGCTGCACTTTTATATCTCAAAGAAAAGTGAAAATTGGCCAAAGTTCTAAAATTTTGCTCCTTTTGCAAAATTTGCACTTCACACAAGTTCAAATTTTTTTTTGAGTTTTTTGAGATATTTAGGTCCCCAACTTTGCAACTTCATAGATACACAAGTCCATAGATCTGTAACTTCATAGGTGCACAAGTGTGCAAAACTCTATGGTGCATAAAATATAGAGAGGTGAGAAAGTGTACTTCTACAGAGGTGCACTTTTTCCAAAATTGATTTAAGCTTGAGGATATTGATCCAAAATCCCCATTTTAGTGAGCATTAAGGTCTACACCAAGTGCACATGAGTTTCTCAAGCTTACCCACTTCTGTAAACCATGTAGTGACAAAGAAAGACCCTAAATTAAACCACTTCCATTCAAACTTTCATCATCTTCTTCAACTCTACCTCCACTCCAACCCCCTAGTGGACCACCACATATTCCAATAGCTACTCCTCAACAACCACTGTTAGGTCTTCCAAACCCTTCAATGGCTTCTTTCACAAATGTTGTAGATTCACCAATTAACTTGAGAGGTTCACTCCATGTCTTCCCTAAGAATCCCAAGAAGTTTTTCCCAAGATTCATCTATAGTGAGACACGAATTTCCAAAGATCACATCAAGGTATTCAAAGACATCCGCAACTGCAAGTAGATTGCTAATGAGGATGTGGTCCTTCATTTATTCCCCTACACTTTCGGGGAAATTGCCTTAAATTGGTATGTCAATCTGCCACTGGGATGTATTGGAGATTGGGACACTTTCAAAAAAATATTCTTTTAACAATTCAAAACATTCATCAACCTAGTTGTTATAGATCAATAATTCATATCAATCAAAAGAGACCCAACTAAGATAGTCTCTCACTTCAAACATCACTTTCATATGGCATATCACAAGCTAGAGATGCCATACACTATACTAGTTGAAGCCTCTATTTAGATTTATTTGAATGCTATGTATCACCTTGCTGCAATTTTTTTAAGAAGACATCCTATAGAAAATATTGACACATTGGATAAAGTCTTTTTAGAGGCAATTACCTTTATTAAGAAAGCTAATCCTAATAGAGGAGGATTAATGCTTCTAGATCTAGCTATTATATCAATGCTAACATACCCTACCGGAGTATCCACAATGCCTAGTCTGTTCATACCTATGAATCCAGTTTCATTACAATAGGCACCCGCTCCACAAAATCCCTCTCTAATGTATTTTAAATGCTATGGATCACCTTACTACAATATTTTTAAGAAGACATCCTATAGAAAATATTGACACATTGGATAAAGTCTTTGTAGAGGCAATTACCTTCATTAAGAAAGCTAACCCTAATAGAGGAGGATTAATGCTTCTAGCTCTAGCTATCGTAGCAATGCCAACATACCCTATCGGAGTACCCACAATGCCTAGTCTATTCATACTTATGAATACAATTCCATTACAATAGGCACCCACTCCACAAAATCCCTCTCTAATGTATCTAGGGTTTGAACCTCTGAAAGCTACTTCCTTTGAGGAAAAGGTAGTAGAACCCGCTGAAGTAGACAATGGTTTTGTTCCCAAATTTGGACAGATGAAAAAGACTATATCCCAGATGAACAATGAACTAACTCATCTTAGGTTATCCCAAGGATAGACTAACAACTTCCTAAGAAACAATGCTAGTCTATACAACAACAATTATGGCCAGAATTATAATAGTAACTTCAGTTTGAACAACAACAATAATGTAGGAAACAATAATGGAGGGAACAACTTTAATTCTCTTGATCATAATAATGGCTTCCAAAGATAGAATCGACAATGGAACACTAGACCAAATAATGGAAGCATTCCTGCTGACAACAATAATAACAATGTTCAATATGCAGATATCAATTAGTATGATGATGGTTAGAATGCACCCAACAATTATGGTCTGTATTATAATGGGAATCAAGAGATGGCTCAAAGTTCACAAGTGAATGATAATGCTCCTCCTATGTAGTTTAACACTCTATTACTAGAATCCTATGATTCTACATAGGATGTGTAGGTAGAATAATGAGCTAGCAAAGAGTTCTCTTTTCCATTTAGTCAAGAACTTGATCTTCAACATGATGAGATGTTTTCTTTTCACAATGACAATTGAAATACATATAATCTAAGAAATAGAAAGGAACCTTTGAAAAATGGGATTCCACTAGGTTTACAACCAACTCCTCCCAATCCAAGGGTGAGTAACAAATCAGCACCACTCATGCAACCATATGGAGGACAATAGAATTAGAACCCATTGAATGTACCAACAATATTGAAAAATCCTGCTTGGTCTACTAAAAATTATAGTGTTGTTGAAGACATGGAAAGAACCAAAGAAAATATGTCTATGTTTGACATGTCGCTAAATTTTCCACAACAGTAAGAAGCACTCAAGAAAACTCTGGATCATACAAAAGTACCCCATAATATGAATGTTGTCCCTCAATAGATAGTGTCTCAACAAGTCAGTGTTGTAGAAGTGATGCCTACTATGTTTAAAGATAAGTGTGAAGTACCCCTGTTTCTACTCAGCATCAAGATATATGGAAAGAATCTTCACAATTGCTCGATTGATTTAGGAGCTTCATGTAATGTCATGCCACTATCAAAAGCACAAAATTTAGGGGTAAGTCCTTAACCTTCCAACTAAATAGTGATATAGTTAGACAAAATAGAGGTGAAATTCATCAATGTGTTGAAAGACATTTGAATATAGTTGATAGTCCATCCCCATGTTCAAGATGTCATTGATATACATGTGGTGGACATTCTTGAGACATATGGGTTGCTCCTGAGTAGAGAATGGATAAAATGCCTAAGAGGATGGTTCTCTACAAATTTCAATCAGTTATGGTTACCATGGAAAGGATTAAAAAATCAAATCAAGATAGATGTTGAACCCAAATTGAAAATGATGATTATAGACTATAATGCCCCGAATGAGATAGCATTCTTACAATTGGATTTGGGTTCATACAAGGTGATGGCATTTGACACTATTCCAATCAAAGCATACCAAGATCAGGATAAGGAGCTCAAGATAGCAATCCCAAAGGATGAGATTGTGACACAATTCATAGATAATATGGTGACTAATGTGCAATGCTTGGGAGAATAAGTTGACCCCAACATCTTACTTCTCACTAGATTCTATCGATTACACAAAGTTACTCACTCTGAGTTTGAATGCTCATCATGACAAGAAGCAGTTGCAAAGGTGTTAACACATATAATGCAAGGTAAGGATAACCACATTCCATAAAAGGGACCTAGGGGAGATCAAAATAACATAAACTCAACTAAGTTAGTAGGGTAGATCGAAGAAGAAACTGAAGAGTTAAATGTGTCACATAGTGATACCTCTTTAGATGGGAGAGGTTTTTGTTCTCCTCCTTTAGGGATGATTAAAGTCCAAAGAAGAAGATGATATGTGAAAGTTAAAGGATGGAATTCAATAGTCATTCATCCTGAACCTAAAGTTTAGGAAATCAAAGAATTGATAGGGGAAATCCAGGATAAATAGGAAAAACAAACACTTCCTCTATCCACAAATTATGAAGGGGAATCATCAATTCCTACACAAGGAAAGTTACAATGGATTCCTAAGAAACAATCTTTCAATTCTCAAATCAAAGATAAGCTGAGAAAAAACAAACACAAGTTTAACAAACCCAAGGAAGATCCGATTTGGATACTTCACTTCGATGGTTCTAGATACAAATTAGGGGCTAGTGCATGTATAGAATTGGTTAACCCAAAAGGTAAGTCTTTTTATGTAGCATATCGATTATAGTTTAGATGTACTAGCAATGCTACAGAATATGAAGCATTGATCTGAGG
Source organism: Cupressus sempervirens (assembly GCA_028749045.1). Taxonomy (NCBI): domain Eukaryota; kingdom Viridiplantae; phylum Streptophyta; class Pinopsida; order Cupressales; family Cupressaceae; genus Cupressus; species Cupressus sempervirens. The sequence continues at coordinate 586,420,840 of CM053787.1, read as the reverse complement.
ACTTATTTTTGCACTCAAGAGAGGAATCACAACTCTTATAATCAAAGGGGATTCTTAGTTGGTTATTCGGCAAGTAAAATCATTATACTCTTGCAATGACAAAGGGTTACTTTCTTATAGGAAGAGAGTATGAGATTTACTGGACTATTTTAGAGCTTTAAATTGAAGGTCCATTCCAAGGAGGAAGAACATGGTGGCAGACCCTCTCACTATTTCAGCAAGCACATTACAACCAATTGAAAGAACAAAGATGAAAAGATTTTCAATAGAGTTGGTTGCTACCCCATCTATTCTAGACAATATTAAAAACTTTCAAGTTTTTTAGGATTATCAACACATACTCAAATTTATCATGTGTAATGGTCACATCGAAGGGCAAGAAATTGATGACAATCTAGATGGAAAACCTAAGGTTAATGAACTTGAAGATGAAATGGAATCCTAAATCTAAAGCCTAACACTATTCCCAAGGGGATGGTTAAGTTAGAGCACATTTTTTATCATGAAGAATCAACACTGAATAAAAGGATGATTCAAGAAAAGGGTATCAAGGAGTGTGATGAATACAACTTAGGAACTAAAGAAGAGTCGAGGATGGTCCAAATAGGGAAAGCATGCAATACACAAGAAAGGGAAGAAATGCTCAAGTTTATTATTGAGTATAAAGATGTCATCACTTGGTGCTATGAAGAATTAAAGACCTACAACCCTGAGATTATAACTCATGACATTTCATTGAAACCAGATGCCAAAATTTTTCAACAAAGACAAAAGGCCTATTAATGCCATCCTTGAGTCCTTAATAATGAAGGAAGTTAAGAAATTTCTGGATGCAAAGATCATATTTCCCATTCATCATTCTACATGGGTGGCCAAATTGGTTCCCATTTGGAAGAAGATTGGAGAGATTTGCCTTTGTGTTGATTTTTGTAACTTGACCCTAGCATCTCAAAAGGATAGTTATCCTCTACCCTCAATTGATGAGGTTCTAAAAATTGTAAATGGTTCAAAAATGATGTCTTTCCTAGATTTATATTCAATATATAATCAAGTGATGGTTGAAGAAGAAGATTGACTAAAGACAACATTCACAACTAAATGGGGAACTTTTGCCTACAGGACGATGCCTTTTGCATTGATTAACATAGGAGCTACATTTCAGTGAGCCATTGATGAAGCTTTGAAGGGATTGGTAAATAAGTGTATAGTCATCTACATTGATGATTTAACTATCTTGTCAAAAGATCAAAACACTCACATTGCTTATTTAAGGTAGGTATTCAATAGATGTCATAGGTACAACATATCCTTCTGATGGAGTCAAGCCAAATAATCGAATGGACACAATAGGAAAGGGGAAAATGTTATTAACTTTGTAAATATGCTAATACATTAAATATAGAGAAAATAGACTTCAAAAAATGCCCTATGGGCTTACAATAGCATAAATCTGGAGATAATTTCTCCTTTCAATACCTCCTCTCAAACTCCACTCTGAACTGCCTTTTACAATACCAGAAATGTTCTTAAATAGACCCCAGAGGGTTAAGGATTAGGAATACATTCTAGAAAGTGCTAGTTGGCATCCACTAACAAAATAGAAGGTTCCAAAAGTCGCATTAGAAGTTGGCACAAAATTAGAAGAATCTAGAAATGGTAACCGAACTTCCAGGAGGCATAACTTTTGAACCGTAGCTCCGATTGATGAACCATTTACATTTTTGGAAAGCTCTCAAAGTGCTCTATAGCCCTATGGAAAGGCTTTTCTCATCCCCCTTTTTTTGACCCTATTTTAGGTCATTTAATGCCCCTAACCTAACTTTGAAGCATTCTTAGGATGTCTCCAGAAATTGAAAAACTGTGATAACTTTCAAACCATGTGGCCTTTTGACCTAATTCTTTTTCTGGAATGCTCTAAATTACAATGACAATAATCCAACCAATTTAAACCTTCTAGTTCACCAAAATGATGGCTCAATTACATACTCCTATTTTTTTGGCATGTGATTAAAAACTATAACCCATAACACTAATAGTGGAACTATGAGAGTTGGAACCTTTATTTGACCCAAATGGGTATCTAGAAATGAAAACACATGAAATAGAAACTAATTCTAATTACATTTTTTTGGGTGACACAGGATTGCCCTTATACCTCTGGATGCTCCTGCATCACCTTCAATCCCAAGAAATGTTCATTTGGGGTCACTAAAGGAAAGCTCCTAGGACATATCATTTTTGAAGCTAGAATCTCCATCAATATTGATAGAATCAAAGCTATTCTAATGTAGTCACCTCCCCACAATCAAAAGGAACTCAAGTCTTTCTTTGGGAAGATAAATTTTGTGCAGAAATTTATAGGTGGATTTGTAGAAATAGTTCATCCCCTTAATGATTTACTCAAAAAGGGGGCCAAGATAGAATGGGTTCTAGAGATTAAGAAATCATTTGAAGATATCAAAGTGACCATTTCCACAGCCTTGGTCTTGGTGAGTCCTAATTACAAGCTACCTTTTAAGATCTATTCCTTTTCTTTAGAACACTCTTGTGCAGGGATCTTGACATAGAAGAATGAAAAGGAGGATGAAAGACCAATTGCTTTTATGAGTTCCCCCCTAAAGAATGCAGAGTTGAATTATGCAAACCTTGATAAATAATCCTTTACATTAATCAAGGTGGTGAAGAAGTTCTATGATTACATATTGAGAAGTAAGGTGTATGCAATTCTACCCAACCCAGTAGTAAAGACACTTTTGATGTAGAATGAACTTAGTGAAAGGAGAGGTAAATGGATGGCCATACTTCAAGAATTTGATCTTGAAATTCAGCCTATGCGATTAGTAACAGGTCAAGGGTTGTCAAGAATGATATTTGATAACTAGGACAAAAATGAAAAGGAGTTCAAGTTCAATAGTGAAACAAATGAGGATGATCAGGATAAGAGTATCATATCTCAAGTTGATATTGGTTAAGGTGCGGTGATAGATTTTTAATATCAAGACATTGTTTATTATATTCTATAGGACCAATGCCCTAGTTGGATGAATAGCTCACAATGTAGGGAACTTAGAATGAAGTGTGAAACCTACATGCTAAGAGAAAACAAGTTGTATAAGAAAAACTATCAGGGGATTTATCTGAAGTGTTTAGGCCACAAGGAAGTAAAGGAAGCATTGGACAATTTTCATGACAAGTATGGTATAGGACATGGTTCAGCAGAAGCAATGGCTCACATGATTCTAAGATAAGGTTATTTTTTTCCCTTGATATTCAGAGACACTTTCAAGCATGTATGTTCTTGCCATATTTTTCAAACTAGTAATAATAGAGAAAGGAATCTGGCAATGCTCTTAAAACCTATGTATGAGATATGCCCCTTTGCAAAGTGGGGACTAGATTTCATTGGTCCAATTAATCCACCTTCATCAACTTGAAATGAATTTATTCTCACAGCTACGAATTATTGTACAAAATGGACAGAAGTAGAAACATTTAGAAATTGCACTTCTAAGGTGGTAACAAACTTCTTGGAAGAACATGTTGTTACTAGGTTTAGAATTCCATTTTCCCTTGTGTGTGATAATGAGTTTACTTTTGCATCAACATTCCTTACCTAGTGGGCATTTGAAAATCAAATCATTATCAAGTTCTCTTGAAATTACTACCTACAAGGAAATGGGGTAGCAGAATCTACAAATAAGAACTTGATCATAGTAATAAGACAGTTTTTGAAGGAGAACCCTAGGGATTGGCATATCCAACTCAAATATGCCTTATGGAAAAATTGATTAAGAGGAAAAAATGCTTTGGGGACTTCTCCATATTTGCTTGTCTATGGACAAGAACCAGTGTTCCCACTTAATCTCAGAATTCCTATTTTGAAATTCATGAGTGGGTATGCTAAAGATGTTGACAAAGTATAAATCAGATTGGTGAATCTTTTAGAGATGGATGAGAAATGGAAAACTACATTGGAGCACATGGCTAAACATCAAGCTATTGTGAAAAGATAGTTTGACAAGAGAGCCATGATAAAACCATTCAGGATTTTCAACCTTGTTCTACTCTAGGATAAGGCAAAAGAAAAGCTAGGCAGTCATACCAAGTTTAAACATTTATGGATGGACCCCTATTAGATCGCAAAAATTCTTGGAGAAAACACTTTTGGGCTTAGTTCCTTACAAGGATAATTTATTCCCTTGCTCGTAAATGGGCAGTTTCTAAAGCATTATTTTGAAGCCTAAAAGACACAAAACAAAAACAAAAAATTAATTCAATTTTATTTCTGCATTTAGCTTAGATTTTTATTCCTACAAGTGTGTTTATTTATGCAAGTGTATTTTCTTTCATGTTGCGTGTTTGCTTTCAATCATGTGTTTCCTTTCAATGTTGTGTTAGTCCTAGGGGGTAAGGTGTACTTGAGATTTTCTCTCAAAATCTTACTAACCACTCTATGGTTTTGATTTCAAGAAGAGGTATTTCTTTGTCAAAACATTTGGATGATTGTGTGTATTATACTAACCAAGCAATGGATATTTCTTGTAGAAATAAGGGATTTTCAGTCTAGAAACTAGAAGTCTAGACCAACAAGTTCTCACCACTTTGTAAATTTAAAATTTGATTGTTTTAGGCATTATTAAATTCAAATCAGAGATGATGAAGGGTTATCCAAACTCCAAATGGTTGAAATAGGAGGGGTCTTCTCAAAAGGCTACTAAGTACAATTTTTGGTGTGAGAGTTCCTAAAAAGTTCTAAAAGAGGAATGCAAGGGATGTTCACAAGAGATCGAATTCAAGAAACAACATCAATGTCTTGAATACATAGTTTAAGCATAGTTAGCATATAGAAGATAATAAAAAAAAAACAAACAAAAAAAAAAAAAAAGAGAAAGAAAATAAAAGAGAAAATTATGGTGCTAAGACCTACCAAGCACTAGATTAATTGTTAGTTTGTATATGTTTTATTTGTTTTAATGTTTAAAAGGCATTTTTTTGCATGAAGATAGCTCTCACTCTCTGTTGGCGCTCAAAATTGCATTCCCATTTTGAGCATCCATTTGAAATTTTGAGAAAGTCAAGCCCTATGAATGCCCATAATTGAATGTGCACTCGGTGGTCCATTTGAGATCTTTAAGATGTTCAATGTCTCTAACACTTTTCATTCAGTTTTCCTAAGCCTTCCATGATGATAATTTGTCATTCTAAGTTATATGACAAAGTCTTATTTTGAACAAATCCTAAATCTACTTTTTACCCCATTTTAATATGCAAATTTCAGTCATGAACTTTTTCTTTATACAAATCCACCACATCCTTTGAAATCCTTTAGCCCCTTCTCATTTTCTTGCTCAGGGCATGCCCTTTTAAACCTTAGGAAAAACTAGAAATAATGTTTTGATTAAACCTCTTTTAAGTTTAAGGTAATCAGGGTTTGCACATTTTAAATCCAAAAAGTTGCTTTTCAAACTTGCCATGCAAGCCTCGGCGATTGTAGATCTTGTTTAGATCGACGGACCATGCATTCCCACATTTTCAAAATGTGAGGTTGTTACAAAATGTGGGAAAGCATGAAGAGGGCATGTAGCACAGTTTGATTACGTGGGTCCAAGATTTTTCAAAAGATTGACTCACCGTTGATCTTGGTTAAGATCACCAGATGCTGCTTGCCTGCAAGATGAAGATGAGCATGATTTAAATAAAGTGGGCAAGTGCATAAGTGACATCTGTCCCTTATGAAGACACAAGGAGATGTTCGTACGAGCACAAAAGACAAGTAATGGACATCGTCGATCTATGTGAGATCGACAAATGAGGCATACCTGCATTTTCAAGATGAGAGGCAGATAAATATTGTGGGCATGCCACTTTGTGACGCGTGGCATAGTAGGACCAAAATGCGAGGAAGTAATGATTTAATGGGTGCTGAAGTCTTGAATGCCACAGTCAGTCTTGTTAGAACACATGCAAAAAAGGGTATTTTCTCATTGGTCAAGATCATTGTGATGGGCCACCTATTTTTGAATTTTTGAATCACCGTCGATCTAAGCCAGCATCAAGGGCCAGTGTTTGCCCACATTGTTTTATCTCTGTATGATTTTATAATGCAGGTAAAAGGATTGTGGACATGTATCGCAACTAACCAAATCATGCCATTCTAAAGTGTCACGTGTTTTGTGATAAAGGAACAGTGCAATAGTTATTCAGGAAATTTTTCATCAACCATCGATCTTCTTTGGATCGATGATGGGCGCTGGCCCGCTATATCAACATGCTCGCAAGATAAAAAGTTTGTGAGTGCGCAAGCCTAACATGTGGGGCATACTCAGGTCATTGATTCAATTCAGATCTATGGTTCTTGTGCGTTTGCATTTCTTAGAAGCAAGAAGCGCCCACTAAAAGATAAATTGCACACATGGCTAATTTTGATTGGGTTATTCCAGACTAGCTTTCCTAGTGGATTTCAAAGCCGTCATGCTCACAGTTTCAACTTATAAGATCTTCAAGATCAATGGTGCATATTTTACTATTGAAGGTGGTATCATTATGCATATTAATGAGACATGAAAACCTTCGCATGTGAAAGTAAAGAATAGGATGTAACAAGTGAGATTTTCCCAATATCAACTTGTGTGAAGCAAAAATTTGTGAGTCATCTCTGAATGGAAAAAATTAATGCTGGGATTGAGATAAATTTGGCACGAGTGTCAAGTTGTTGGCTCAAGGATAAAATGAAGAAGTTATAAAGATAAAAGAAAAGGCTTCAGGTAAGTTTGTATACCATAGTCTCCACATTTTTCAGTCCTGGTGATTTATTCAAAAGATGTTTCTAAAGATTTCACTAAGTCTGAGGGCATGGATAGTGGAAGGATTGTTCGTAAAGAGTAGTTGGTTCTGGGACACTGATACTTTGAAAAATGATTTATTTATTTTTAGAGGATGGTTCAGAAAAGGAGAATGGTTAGCTTCGTATGCCTGTGTATGGTTTTTTGATAGAGAAAAGCTAGTAATCAAGTGTAATAGTCAAGTCACCAAGGTGGTAAGAAGAAGAAGGAGTAGACTTTGTAAGCTAAGAACCTTTTCAGTAGAAACATCATCTTTTAAACAAATTTTCAAAGCATCTTGGTTTGATGCCAGGGTAGCAGAAATATTTGAGACCCTGTGCATAGTTTTGGAAGAGGGTGAAGAAGATTTTATACCCTGGGGTATAGTCTTTTTCACTTTTTGTGCATGTCCCCCCTTTTTGTGTCAGAATATGGTAAAATTTTGGCAAGAAGTTGGTTAAGGAAGCAGACATGGCTGGGGATTAGAGCATCCCTATTTTGTTATTTTTAATAACCACATTGTTTTTTGGCTTCTGTACTGCATGCTAAGTAATGATTCTATTATTTATGAAGCCTGGCATGATCAGTAAAGAGTGGGAGGTAAAGATGATTCTCATTCAGTAGTCATCTTGACAAAACCCATGGGCCTAGGTTGGTGCATAGTTTTCAAAGTTTGCGGTCTTAGCAATTGTGCATACAAAAAATCAGTAGTAGAGTTGAATCAACAAAAAGTGGTAACAGAAAAGGAGATTACAGGAGAATATTTGATCTACATGATGTTCTGTTAATCATTTTTCTTCTTTCTTCCATTACAAACTTGTGATATCTTTTGTAAGGGACACTTGTCAGTTCTCTATGCCTGAAGCTTGTTGCATCTCACAGTATTTAAGTGAGATCCCAAGGCTAGGGGGGGTTGGGGGTGGGGGGGGAGGGGGGGTTGGTTGTTTTGGTTTTCTATTCTTCCAGTTCTTAGAGCTCTGCTCAAGCTGTGAAAGCCACATACCCAGTGTGTCTTGTATGAACAACATATGGATTTCATAGATAGTTCTGATACAATAGTGTGATCTTGTATCTTGTTTTATGCATTCCTAATGTGCTTATTTCAAGGAGATAAATACAATGTGCAAAAGGTTTTGAATTTCAATATAATTTTGTCTCCTTTCTTGTTGGGTTTGTAATGTTATATGTTAAAGAACAAAGATCTTGAACCTATTTGCAATTGTCTGGTTGTATGTTTGAAGTTTGCTTGCCTTTGACTCAAGGAGTCATATAATTGCTTGTGGTTTCAGAAAAGGTTGCAGATTCAATTAAGAAGGATGTGAAAAAGTATGGAGTTATATTGGATATTGTTGTCTAATTCATAAGATGAACAGACTGAACATGAATGTCTTAACGTATGCCATATGTTGATTGATGTTCAAGGATGCATAATTCTGGAGTGTAGGTTTGCCCCAATGGAGAAGGCACTGGTCATTTGTAGGATCATTAAAGTTTTTGCTGCACATTGAACATGTTGTCTTTCCTCAATATAAATCAAATTTTTCCCTTCATGTTGAAGTGGACATAAAAGTTTTAACCCTCACTCAGTTTATGAATAATATCAGTTTGCATCTAGCTATTGTAGAATCTATGTTGTTTCATAAACCACTAGGAGATATTAGGGGTTTCATTTACTTTTCTAGATCCTGAAAGTGGTTATTGCAATGGTCTCATAGTCAAATCTAAAGAGGTTCACCCACCTAGGTTTTGCAAAGCCTGAAGTGTAGAAGGAGTATAGCCTTATAGTTGGCCTAGTGTCTGAATGGATGTGTTAATAATGGGAGTTAGCTGCCCCTAGATACGTTTTGTTCTCATCAGGGTAATTGGAAATGGGTAACATTTTCAAACACCAACACTCTCAACATAAATTGAGGAGACAATTTCTTATAAATACCCTGTTGTAATATGTAACAAGGGCCATTGTTATTATGCAATAAAACTATGCTTTTGGTGCTCACATTTGGAGTGTAGTGATTCTTGCCTAAATGTGTCATTGTTTTGTGAATCTCATTCATGGAATTGTGATTCAGCTAAAGGTTTATTGCATTATTTCTAGTTGTGTGACCTTTTAGTTTTGGTGTTTGCTACAGATTTATGAATTTTGTTGATGTATCAAGCTCAACAAGAAGTCACAAAATTGTGCCTACATAACTCTATATCTTGCATGAGCACACTTTCCATGGCCTTGTGATTCGATAAAGAGTGAGACATCATTCAGTTATTGAAATTTTCCATCGACGATTACATCAGTGAAATTTAGGAAGCACTGCTCCTATTTTCATCAGTTACCTACTGATCTCTTTAAAAGCTTAACTCGCAGTGTGTTGTTTTATGTAGCTTATGTCCATTATGATTTCAATTTCACATTATTTGCTTTGAATTTCATGTTATTTTCTTTCAAGTTTTTTAATTTACTTTGCTAACCCCTTGGTAGAATAGGAATTCATATTAGTTTTATTGTTAGATTGCATTCATAAAAAACATAAAATACAAAAACATAGTTCTTTTTTAGTGTTATTTTTGAAATAGTATATAGATTCTACATTCCATCCAAAATCAAAATGAACCAGCAAACTCCTCATGAATATTCACATTTATCTTCAACTGGGTGGGTTCCAGTAGCTCACAAGATCACTCAGAACCTTGGAGTCAATTTACAAAATCAGCTTTTCAAGAGAGGAGTTCGAAAGAATTCCTACCATTTAGCATTGTATAAAACAATAGCTCAACAGGGATCAGTTCACCCAAAGGGTCAAGTGGTCATACTTCATCAAACTAAGCAAAATAAGGTACGTGGGACTGATATTTAAATGCTTTATCATACATCAATTCCTAGAATGAGTTAGTATTGAAAAGGATAGATCAGCATGAATAAAGATGTTAGTTTAAAACTTTAAGTTTTTATTCTACTATCGAGTATGACAAGTTACCTTCAGCTGCTAAGTAAAATAATAGTGTGTGTCAAGTTGTCAACCAAGACTAGTTGGAGCCAAGTGAGTAGTTGTTGTTGAGAAAAATTATGTTAGTTGATGTTGAGTAGGGGTAATCCCTATAGATGTTGAGTGAAGAGGAATTCACATTGATGCCAAGTAAAGTAGGATATTATATGCAGGCTAAGTGTCTAGTTGTGTATGCACTAAGCATTTAATGTTGTGTATTGAAGGGTATAAGGTTTTTTTTTATCATTTCTCATCACAATGAACATAGAGAAAAGAACAAATGAAATGAAGAAGTGATTTCAAGCAAGGATGAAACATTGAAGTATATTGTGACAATGATTTAGAGTGATATAATCGATTCAAGGTATTTACTCAAGTTTTGAGCTAGGTTATTTTGAAATTGTTAAACCCTAGTTTGCAAAAATGGCTTCTAGCTCAAAAAACCCTAAAGAAAAGGATCCCTTCAAAGTCTAGTTAGTTAGCAAAGATGTTAAACAACTAGATTTCAGGCCAATGCTAGAGGTGGCATAAAAGAATGACCCTACTGGTACATTATCCATCATCCCACCAAAAGTTGTTATCATCCAAGACATCAAAAAGTGTTACAATTGCAAAGTTGGAGGTATAGGTGATATGGATATTTGTGAAGCCTACAATAAATGGTGTGATAATAGTAGATTAAAAGAGGAATTCAATATTGTTGAAAGGAAGGGAGTTACTCATGCTCTAGATTTCCCTACGGTATTCAAGATGGATTGGATTAGGTTAGTATTGAGTAGAGTTCACAATGGTTGCTTGTGGTTGGAAGGTGTACCTATCAAAATAACAAAAAGAATCATCCATAGAGTCACAAGTTACCTAACCCTAGATTGGCCAAGGACTCTAAGAAGTGACTCCAAGAAGGTCATTGAAAAAAAAAATGGTGCGGAATGGAATAAGAGGGGTATGACAATAGAGACAATTAGAGACCCACTCATAGAGTTTCTTGTAAGAGTTATCTCACACAAATTCTATCAACCAAGTAGATTGAACAGTGTGCCTTGCATTGCAGTAGATGTAGGTTATAAAAGTGTTGAGAAAGATCATACATATGATCTAGTAGAGCTGCAACTACAATAGATAATGGAGAATTTGGGAGCCATAAGAAGATCAAAAAGTTTTCAATGTACATTTGGATCAATTCTAATATGTAGATTCTTTTATGTTTAGAATGAGTTTCCTTTTTTTGGCAAGATAAGTCAGAAGACCAATATGTCAATAGCAGTACAAATTAATAAGTATATAAAATAGATGGGAGCAAACTTTGAAACCATCATGACAAGCTATTTTGAAGACTTCAAAAATTCTATGAAGCAAAGGCTTAGAATACTAATTTCTCTTGTAGAGAAACACATCAATGGAATATTTTTTTTAGTTGATATTGATTACACTTCTATCCAAGCAGTAGAACCAAGAATTAGATGGCTAAAGCCACTTTGATATGAGATAAACATAGATGAGGCCTTAGTAGCAATCACAACATTCCTTGTAGAAGAAATTGAAAAAGTGCAAAACCCTTTAGCACTTATGATGCTATTAAGTCAAAAGTGGAAATGAAACTGAAAATTGTATTCATAATAAAGAAGAAAGATAATTGGTTAAGAAACTTAATGCCAGATTTGGGATAGCAAAAGGAGAAGAGGATGGTGAAGAAGAAGATGAAGAAGAAGAAGGAGAATAGGACCAAGGGCCACTTCCCTTAACATGAGGCATGGGAGAAGATGAAGAGGAAGAAGATGCTAAGGAGGAATGAGCTAAGGAAGCATGTAACAAACTAGAGCCAAAGAAAATAAAGGCAAGTACAAAACCAACAGTAAAGTCAAAGAAGCAAAAGATTGGTTAGGCAAGCCTTGCAAAGCCCACTACAAGAGCAAGCACGAGGGATACCACTCAAAAGGCCAAGGAGGAAGCCAAAGAAAAGAGGCAACTAACCAACAAGGTCCAAAAATAAAACACTAAGAAGAAAATATGTTTCTCAACTTGACTTAGATGAAGAGACAACTAAGTCAGAAGACACAAGCCAATTTAGAGTGGTAAGTCATGCATTAAAATCTAATTTAGAAAACATTTGTGACAATGTTAAAGATAATGCTAACTTAAATGGCTTGAAGAATATTAAATTCATTAAGTTAAGTAGAAATGAGTAGAACATGTTGAAGAATTAGTTTATACCATGATGGCCAAGTTCAAGTCAACCCCACTTGAACTTGATAATTCAATACCAAAAGATTTGTATTCTATTATTGAAAATAAACAACATTATTGCCTAAACATGGAGAAAGAAATAAGAGATTCTACATTGGCTTGAGTTATGCTAGAGTTAAAAAAAGGTAAAATAACGAAGGCTAGCAAGAAGCATGGTAGCACATTTGCACCCAAATGTAGAGCCTTCAGCATTAATCAAAACAAGATTGAAGATTTTTTTAAGAAGTCCACTCAAATGTGGAAGTTAATATATGGGCTAACAATAGTTAAACTAGGAGAAAAAGATCCTCTTGAAGGAAATAATGATGAGGAAGAGGAGGAGAATGACAAAGAAGGAGAAATAGAGAAAGAGAAAAGAGACAAGATAGTGTAAGAGACACAACAAAGAACAAATAAAGTGGCAACTGCTGAGGAGTAGTAAATAGAATAGAGTGTTCCAGACACACAATTGCCACCCTTGAGCCCTCCACATGACACCTCTACACTTGTAGACACAATAAATATAAAGGATGTTCCTAACAACTCTGGTAAGAAAATAAACCCATTGACTATAAAGGATCTCAAGGATATCCTTGACGAATCAACTCTACAAGCCAAGTTGTTTGACAACCCAGTTTTGGTCAGTGTGGAAGAGTTTCAAAAAGCTATAGCTAACTTGATAGGGGATAAGGTGAATCCATAAGAACCACCTTCTAACATCCCTATAGCTACAATTGGATAACCTATAGAGGAAACAAGTATAGACACATCTACCAAGGTTGATTCCATAGTTAAAGTCTTGACAATTGAGCACAGGACTCAGAATACAAAAGAGAAATAGCTTGCAAAAGATCAAATGGGGTAGATAGACACTTCTATCTCTACAACACAATAACAAGCTGCACCCCAAATAATTGTGATTGACAAAGATAAATCAAAAGAGGAAAAAGTAAGTCCAAAAGAAAAAGAGGAGGAGGCAATTCAAACTTTGGCAAATTTTCCAACCATTGGAACTCCTACAATGCTCTAGAAGCTGAGCATTGATGCCATGCCATTACAAATCACTACACCAAGCTCAAGCTCCACAAGAGTAGCAAGGGTACTTCATTACAGAGACCCAACATTGGATGAACAAATAGTCATTCCCAAATATGACTATGACAATATTACTCTTGAACAAATTAACCTAATGCATGAGGCATTAGAGACAAAAAAGAAGCAAGAGATACTCATAAATGAGTATAAATAGAAGTAGGCACTACATGAGATCAAGGACATCTCCTTAGATGCCTTTAGCATACAATCACTTGATGAAACAAAGCCCATTATGGAGCAACTTTAAAAAATAGTGGACTAGTTACAAAGAGAAGACCATGATACCAATGCAAAACTGATGGAGTGGTCAAAAAAGAAATTTCAAGCAAAGGTGAATGAATGAATATCTGGTGAGATAACACTTTCACAAAGAACTGGTTAAGAAAATAGATAAAGTGAAGGAAGTACTTGAGAATATCTTCTCATTGCACTCAAAATTGTGTGATCCTTCCATTTTTACATAGGAAACTAGCTAGAGAATAATGAGCTTGTAAAGGAACATGAAGAAATCTAGCATGTAACTTCCAAAAGATCCATCTCAAAGTGAGAAGCATTTTCATACAACGCTTCACACATAGAAAGAACTAGCTATACTAATAGTAGATGAGGCTAATACAAGAACCAAATTAGTTCAGATTCAATCTGCCCTAACCCCTCATGTGGACATTTTACAAAAAGAACTAGCCTTCACAAAAAATGTATTAAAGAAAGATCAAAATCTTTCTATGTTAGATGGTTTGGTTCACCTTGTAGAAAAGATAGCTATCCAAATCAAATCCCTAGAAGTTGCACTAAACAATTGGGATACTTCTCTAATGATTGTAATGGAAGTAAACAAAACCTTCTTGGCAAAATACTCAGTTAAAGTATAGCCCTTTGACATAAGTGTCAAAAAAGGGGAGGAATTTTTAAAAAAAAGGAAGATTAAAAATTGTCAAGCCAGAAGGAGACTTAATCTACAAGTGATACATGTGAAAGGGGAAGTCAAAAAAAAAACAAAGAAAAGAGCAGACAAAAAGGGGGAGTGACCAACAAAATCATAGAAACAAAGTACATCAGATAAAGAGTGTTATAATGAATCAACATGAAACAAATCCACTATGAGAAGTTTTGGATACAATAAAGGCACATCAACTTAGGGGGAGCGACAAATTTTGAGGTATATAGTCCTTCACAAAATTTTGAACAAATTTTGAAATTTTGTATATATGCCAAACTAAAGTTATATTATACTCAAGGGAGTTAGATACATCATGTATAGTTAAGTGTTTTTGACACTCATGTCAAAGTGGGAGATTGTTGATCTTAGAATGGTCTTGACAATTGAGTGTCAACACACTTAAACTTTTTGCTAAGTTGATGCAAAGTTGTGATAGGTGATGAGTTAGAAAGATAGTAAGTTTCAAGTCATTCAAGTGCCGAGAAAATAGAAAATGTTGAGCAAGTATGTGTGCTGAGTGAATAATAGATACTAGGCATACTGAGGTGCTAAGACAGAGAAAAATTTAGTATGTGTCGAGCTACAAATTTATCAACTATTGAGTAATAGAAAATCAACATATGAGTTTGTGCCTTCACAAACTAAAATATGGAATTAATGGGATTAGGGTTTAGTGTGGATGCCTTCACCAATATGGAGAATTAATGGGATCAGGGTTTAGTGTGGATGCCTAGACAATGACTATATGGAGTTTATCTTGAAAGAATGATAAGCCCACTCTCAAAGATATAAAGGAATCTACTAGGGGAAATATTATATTTTGGCATGTGTAATCTACATCCAACAACTACATTTTGGGAAAGCATGCTTCAGTAGAATTAATGAGTAAGCATAAAATGTACACTCTTCAAGCTCAACTTGGGAAAACCTATGATAAATTTATTCAGACAAGAAGGAGTTAGTAAGAGGAAATGAAGAAGGCTTATGTATTACAAAAAAATTTCACCAAACTAGAAATGAAGGTGGCTTCATTGAAGAAAAATGTCAAAACTATTATAGAGGTTCATGAAAAAGAAGTGCATTTAGAGGGACAAATTTTTGAGATAGGGGAAACATGAGACTAGGCTATGGATATTGATGAAGAAGATTTAGAATCCTTTAAGGATGTAGAGATCAAAGCTTTGAAGAGTTTTTAAGTCCATAAGATCAACGCTTTGAAGATAGTCTCACAAGATATGCACGACACTTATATTGCCTTATAATGAGTGGGATACAAATATGTAGAGGAAATTGCCCTATTATCTCCATTATTCAGCACATGGGGCCCTTACATTCAATTTTTTGATATCATAATCACCATACTTCCTGAGAAGTAGGACTTAAAAGGCAACCATTGTGAATATGAGAAAAGAAATTAATAAGGTAAGATATTTAAATGGTTTCTTTGGGGGGAAGATGTAGCAAGTACAAAGGAAATTGAAAGTAATTGATGTTGGGACACCAAATTTTGTGCCTAAAATCTTGGAGATTGAAATAAAAATAAAGGATTGGTATTAATGGTCGTCATGATTTGATAATATCCTTGATCATCCTAGGTTTTTATCTTTTTGTAACAATGAAGCAAGTGCCACTACTGTCTATGATTTGATAGATATACTTTATAAGTTAGAAGCGAAGATGTCTAAAGTATTTTATGAGGTTAAAGCTATAACTGATGCCAATTGGATCAAATGCCTATAGGAGCTAGACATAATGAGAGACATAACATGGCCTAACATTGATACAAACATCACTATGTGGGAGTTGATTGCAGAAATCAAGGCATTACCAACCAGTGATAAAGATTGAATATAGTTGAGAAGAAGTTTGAAGATGGGAAAGGTAAAAAGTAGGCATGGATGGTGATAGGAACTAAAGGACAAATTTGATTTGTTTTTTAAAAAAATGCTAATAAATGCCACCTACAAATTTATAACTGCATCATAATTCTAGGACCAAGTACAAAGAATGTTTTGCATGTAACAAAATAGGAATATCTTTGTACCTATTTTTTGATTAAGATTTTGACAAGTGTCCTTCCATTGGAAGCTTGTTGCAATCCATTATTTAAAATGATTCTTAAAATGTTAGTTAGAGGTTCAATTTTCTAGTAATTTTTTTGAGAATTACATTATTGCTATTAGCTCATTGAGTCTATTGGAGGTTTCATGGTTTTGTTTTTTTTGTAATTCTCAGAACACAAGATAATTTTGAGAGATCTATTGTTTGATTTGAAAGTTTTTATAGTCTTACCAATATTCGCATGATTTTAAAAATGAAAATTAATGCAAAAGAGAAAGTTATACTATATTTTTTTCTTTGAATTCTATCTCCATTATTGTGTACTTATTATCTTGGGATTGTATAAAAAAGTTTTATGCAATTTAATGCAACTAAGATAGGTTGTATATCAATTTTTTTTTTTCTTTTAATTCAAGGAATTAAGTAAATGCTCCAATTAATTGATAGGACTTCTAGTTATATAGCAAAGAGATTCATAAGGATGGGTTTGGGGATAATTACTATTAAAATTAATTGTAATGTAATTAATTAGTTCAAGTTTTTGTTGGGTAGACTCTAAATCCCAATGAATAGGAAATTGGTCATATGTTCAATTATGGTTTGAAGAAATTCATGGGTTTTCATTGTCCATAAATATAAAATCAAATCAATTTTACTTTGATTCATGAAGAATGCTATAGCTGGTCAATATTTGTTTACATCTAATCTCTGAGTCTTAGTTGGGTGTTATTGCCCAAAATTATTTGTAGATCTAAGAAGAATTGTGACCAATTTTCTGTAAGGGATGAATATTGTTATAAAATGTCATGGAATGAATGAAATGTGAATTTAGTATCAAGTTTTGAACCATTTATCCCTTAGGTGCACCCACCTTGGTTTTGTAGAGCCAAAAGAGTAGAAAACATTTTATGATTTTCTTGAAGTTGGGTTCAGATCTGAGGAGCATCTAGCTATTTATGGGAAGTATCTAATCCTTAGGTTATTTTGATCTTCATTATCATGGTATTAAGTATCCTTATTACTTGGTAGTGTAAAACACTAATAAAATCCATTCTCAAACCATCAGCTAAAATCACAAATTCCAAATACACAATCTCCTCTTGCATAAAAGAACACTTTTTAAAGTTAATCATCAAATTTTCCTATTTCAATATCTTTAATACTTTTCTAACATGCTCAATATGTTCTTCCTTAGTCTTACTAAGTATAATAATATCATCCAAATGAATAATCATGAACTTATCCAAAAAAATCTTGAGAACCTCATTCATTAACCTCATGAAAGTACTAGGTGCATTAGTCAAACCAAAAGCCATTACCAACCATTCATACAAACAATCCTTTTTCTTGAAAGAAGTCTTCCATTCATCACCTTCTTTGATTATGATGTGGTGATAACCACTCTTCAAATCAATCTTGGTAAAATAGTTTACTGCACTCAAACAATCCATTATGTGATCCATCCTCGACATATATATGAAACCTATATTTCACTATGATCTTATTAATAGCTCTAGAATTAGTACACATTCTCCATTCTCCATTATTATTAAGTCTTAATATAGTGGGTACAACACATGGACTCAAACTTTCTTTGATCAAACCTTTCTATAGCATCTCATGCACTTGTATGTCAAGTTCTTAATTCTTTGCAGGTGTTAATCTATATGGTTCTTTATTAAGGAAACTAGCTCAAGGAATTAGACTGATACAATGACTTATACTTCTTGCTAGTGTTAAACCATTAGGACTATCTTCTAAAATAATATATTTATGCTCATTCATTAAATTTCCAAATTTTTTTAGTACTCAACTTCTAACAATGTTTATTGCTCAATCATTACTAGTTGTTACTCAATTTCCATTTTTTTCTATCACTAGGTTACTACTAGTACAACTCGACCTCCTTGGAATTATATAAAAAATAGACCTAGTTCTTCTTCATTTCTTTTACAATTTTTTTTCCATTAGCCATGAAAATTCTTATAGTGGTACAATCAACCTCATCTAGACTTTCAATCAAAGGCAAAAATATTTTGTTGGAGTTGATGAAATCCAACTTTGAAGACACCCAAGATCACTTGTATGCAATAACTTGTCAAAGGGAAGCCAAGGAGAGAAGAGCATGGAGCTAAGGAAAAACCCTAAACAGACATGAGAGAGAAAATATGCAAAATAATAAAATTGTATTTACAATGAGAATGCAATGAGATACAATGAGAGAGAGACTACTTATAAAGGCCTCATAGAATCTTGTAGAACAAGCTGGGAGGTGGTAGAAGATAAGTTTGACAACTAAGCACCCTTCCACAAAAGTGCGAAACATGCCAAAAGGGAACAAACTCCTATGTTGTCAACAACTTATCTCTACAGCTATTAACTATATGCATTTACCTAAGTAAGCTTAAGTAAATAGAATAAATAATTAATAATTAATTAATTACTCTAACACCCCCACTTAAGTGCAACTTAAGGAAATGCCTTAAGCTCACAAAACTAAGAAATGCAAAAATGCAGAAATGGGTCCCGACAACAAGGCCATGTTAAGTACCCATGTACAAAGAAAAAGATGCAACCTCTATAAATGGGGAAAGAGAGAAAACCAAATGGGAAAAATCCTCCCCCAAAAGGAGGTGAGAACCTAGTGAAGAACTAAAGAAGACTCCCAACTAGGGAAATGTCACCTAAAATAGGAACAAGGAGTGATCATGAAGAGTATCACTAAAGCATGAAGAAGCTACAAATCTGCCATCAGAAGAAAACTGCTAATCTGAAGAACCTCAATGGAAGAAGAAGGCATGAAATAAGTGTGTCTATATGGTAGATGATCCATCTCACTGAAATGCATAGGTAGCCAGCCACTACAATCGCCTTCTATATAGGATCAACCGCTGAATACATAGTTCACACTATCAAACCATTGAACTAAGGATGCATTAGAATAATAGCATAACCCCAACTTAATGAAAACATGCTGAGATGATAGGAAACTAAGAAGGTGGGCCAAAATTCTCCTGTAGATGAACCAAGAATGACAAGAGAGAAAGAGGTACAAACACCTATAGAGACATGGTCACACTGATGCTACATGGAGCTAATGTCATGGAAGGGACACTCACTTGACAAAGGGAGAATGCCTAAAATATAAAACAACTATCCCCCCATGGTGCTTTATAAAAATAGTGCATGTACAACTGACTCAAAAATAATGTTCATGAATCTGAAATGCAAAAGTGACACTTCATCTTAGTGCATAAACAAAAGAGCTTACAAATGATGTCTACAATGATCAAAATAAGGATAAAGTTGACACAAAAGAAAGTATAGCCTATAAAAAAAGAAACCATGCCAGGAAAATGATCCTCAGACGTAAAACACCCAAGATATCCACCATAGAGAAAAAATGCTTAAAATATGATGGAAAGAGCATGGGCCAAAATCTAAGGAAAAGGACTACATTTCTAAAAAGATGACAGAACCAGCTTTCCAAAAATATAATGTTTTCAAAAAATTGACATCGAACACAAAAGATATCCAAGCTGGAGTCAAAAACATAACTTTGGACTTCAACTAAAAAAATGGGAAAAAAAATGCATCAAAATGTAAAAATACTTGAACCAATATCTCTGTCTCAGAAACAGCTTTTTGACACTTCTTTTAAATTAGAAAAATACCTCTGTATGCTCAAAGTATCACCAAAAAAATGAAGGTAGGTCAAAAAGGACCTAGGAGAGGTGCAAGAGGGTGATGTAGTGCTGATGTCATGCTAACATCAGCATTCTACTATTTTAAAATTGATGACATGTCAGCCATCATTGCCAAAAATGACCATGTGGCTGCCACATGATAGTGTCACATGGGTGCCATGTGGGAGAGAAGATGATGTGGCAAGGGCCACATGCCAGTCATAGACTGGCCGAGAACTTGGTGACAGTGTTATGAAATCCATGCAAGCAAAAGACCCTCCACACATCAAATGACTAGGATAGGCAGTGGCCTGGTACAGTAATCGGTAGAGTAGCGTAATAGGGTGCTAAGCAGCAAAAAAAAGTGTTGGATCACTGGCTAAGTGAAGTTGGAGTGTACACCACAGTAGAGATCCTACAAAGAAGGTGGC
The DNA here is from genome assembly GCA_028749045.1 of Cupressus sempervirens. Taxonomy (NCBI): domain Eukaryota; kingdom Viridiplantae; phylum Streptophyta; class Pinopsida; order Cupressales; family Cupressaceae; genus Cupressus; species Cupressus sempervirens. The sequence continues at coordinate 586,400,605 of CM053787.1, read as the reverse complement.
ATGGACAATTGAAGTGGAGGTAACAGGAGCTCACCGTTGAAGCAGATGAAGAACCTGGTGGAGGAGGGTGGTACAGGCAGTGCTACTTGCTACGACAGTTGCATGCCACATGCAAGTGGTGTGGTGGTAGCCCCGTGGTGGTGCGGTAGTGGTGCTGCAATATATATATATATATATATATATATATATATATATATATATATTTATTTATTAAAAAAAATTTGAATTGCATATCCATACGACCTTACGAAAAAAGCCTCTGACTAAAAAAATTTTCTTTCCTGAGCCCTGTCTCCAAAATAGATGAATTTTATATGAATACTAGTTGAAAAGCATCTTCTAAATCCAATGGGAGTGTCCATTTGGGGAAAAAGTGCTCCAAAAAAATTTTGTTACCCTAATTTGAAGAAAAATGCACAAACAAACTAGGGTTTGTGACTTCAAATGATGGCTTCAAAAATCCCTCAACAAAGCAACAACAGGAAGGCTCCAGATGATACTATGTCGGAGATGATGAAATCCAACTCCAAATATGTCCAAGATCACCTGTATGCAATAATCTATCAAAGGGAAGCCAAGGAGAGAAGAGTGTGGAGATAGGAAAAAACCCTAAACGAACATGAGAGAGGAAATATTCAAAACATGAAATTGTATTTACAATGAGATACAATGAGAGAGAGGTTTCTTATAAAGGCCTCATGGAAGCTTTTAGAACAAGCTGGAAGGTGGTAGAAGATAAGTTTGACAACTAAGCACCCTTCCACAAAAAGGTGAAACATGCTAGAAGGGAACAAACTCTCATGTTGTCAACAACTTATCTCTACAACTATTAACTACAAGCATTTACCTAAGTAAGATTAAGTAAATAGAATAAATAATTAATAATTAATTAATTATTTACTCTAACATATTTTCCTTCTCCCATTCATCCAAAGAGTATATTGATTCAATCTTCCATCATGTATTGGATATCTATCATATTGCCAATGTCTACCCAAAAAAATATGACAACAATCCATATACATAATATCACACACAACATCATCAAAATAGTGTCCAATCTTTAACTTCATAATACATTTTTCACTTACCAATATCTTATGCCCATCTTTGATCTATGAAACATGATAGAGTTTAAGATGCTTCAACTTCTACAGCTGTAACTTTATAACCAACTCTTTGGATGCCAAATTTGTAGAACTTCCAGTAGTAATGATCACCTTGCAACAGTTTCCAACTATCTTACATCAACTCTTGAAAAGACTTCTCCTTAGGATAGGTTCCTCATCACTTCCCTTATTACATAAGGTTCTTCTCACCATTAGATTTTCTCTAGCCTTAGGTCCACTCAATGAACCCTTAGTGTCTTGTTGAACTACAACATTTCTCTTACCTTTCCCAATTTTAGAGGATCTAGACTCAAAAGATCTATGCCCTTCTTTACCACATCTAAAACAATAACCATAAAAAGAACCTCTATAATAAGAATTACCACTTCCTTAGTAACAATCACCACATTTCTATTTGGTGTTGCCTTTGTCATCATTCTTTCATTTAAGTTTGCCCTTATCTTGCACAAAATTGTCAGAACTACCACCTACTCCATAAGATGTACCTCTTTTTCTTTCTTCATGCGTCTTTGTCAGGATCTCCTCAGCTTTTAAGGCATACTGATATGCTTCCTTCAAACTTTCTAATTTCAATCTGAATCCATTAATTTACCTTACAATTTTCTCAAAATTATCATCCACATGTCTAGATTTGATGTCCAATCTAAAGAATTCTTCAGTTTACTCCTTCATAGTCATGTCCCTTTATCTCAAATTTTGCATCTTTCTCAATAAGCTAACTTGGTAATCAACAAGAAGGAACTTGTTCTTCACCTTGTTCACCAAGTCCAAATCTTCTCCTTTCCTCTCCTTTGTCTATTAGTTTGCAAATGCTCCCACCATAGTGAGGCATGGCCCTTCAACCTAGTAACTATAATTTTCACCTTCCTATTATAAAGATTTTTTACATACTTAAAGAATTTCTAAATATAAGAGATCTAATTTGACAAAACATTCATGTACAATTTTCCATCATAAGGTCTATCAATTTGTAAATGCTCCCACCATAGTGAAGCATGACCCATCAACCTAGTAACTGCAATTTTCACCTTCTATTATTAGGAGTGTTTTCATACTCAAAGAACTTTTCTATATCAGAGATCTAATCCAACACAAAATTGGTGTCAAATTTTCCATCATAAGGAATAACTTCTACATCAGGCATTGAATGTTCCCTAGACAATACTCTCAACAAACTTACATCATCTTTATCTTTTTCAAGTTCTAGATTAGGGTTTGGTACCACTTCTTCATCATCACTTACATCATCAAGATGTGCTCCTCTCCTTTGGGTTGTCTCTACAACATGTAATTTTGCTACAATTTGTCTCAATGTATCCAACATGGCATTGTCATCATTTCCTCTACCTTGAACCATCTTTACAATTAGGTTCCTACAAGGTCATAACCCTCTACAAGTTATAGGTTAAATTAATAGATCTTCTACCCTACAACCTAATCAAGTTAGGGTTCTACATGATCCAATTTCCACAAGGACAAACCTTAACCTCTAATACCACCTATCATAGGGAGACCAAGGAAACTAGGGCTAGTGACACACCTTTCTAACATAACCACCTATAAGAGTAAATATAGAGGAAAATACAACATAGAAAACACCAACCAAAGGAGATATAAGATACAGAAAAACTTTATTGATTCATAAAATCATCAACATACATGCTCAGCTATGAGGCCTAAGGGGTTATAACCAACATTACAATTTAGATTTTGATCTTTACATTCTAACTCTTACTAACTCTTCCTAAATGAATAATGATCCTTTTTCCCCTAAGACTTTATCCAAAACACCTTTAAATACATGCATGACCACAAGTTAGCCTATTACAAATTAACAAATAAATAAACCCTTACATTAAATGCATAACCAAGCCCCAAGTCAAATCTCAATAAATATTGAATACCAATCAAGAAATTAACACACAAGGTCAACCCAAATTGGAGCCATTTATAGAAAACATGGTTAAAGAAGAAACAAGATAACATGTAGGATAGGCATGCAACCCAGATGCTCCTACATCAATTATTCTCTTGGATGGTAGAGAAAGGACAAGCTCCCCAAAAATACATCTTATGGAATTTCTATAGGAGCAATGAATAGAATTGAAAACAGAGTAAAAAATAGAGTCAGAAAGTTAATTCCCAATGGGTTCCTCACATATAGAGAGTCAAACAAATAAATACTCATAACAATGTAATTATGAGCTCACTTTTAAACCATCACTTATTAACTATGGGGCATTGACTTTGAAATAGTTGTGGTCAGCAAGATAAAAACATGGTGATCGTAAATCTTAGTAAGTATCTTACAAAATTTCTAAGGAAATGATATCCAGTAGTTTAGGGTATAAGAGGGGGAAAAGGATGATACTAAGGGGTCAATAATAATATTACCAGCACCTAACTTGGCCAAACCATTGACATATGATATGTAACATTCAAGAATAGACTAGACTTCTTGTAACACATAATGGATTGACCAATTAAACATTTGACAATTAATACAAGAATTAATGATAATTGAAGAGTCACCTTCAACATGCAAAGATGATATATTTAATGTTTTGGGAAAGAATAAACCATTAAAGAGAGCTAAAGCTTTAGCAATGCAATTGGTATGGGGATGAATCAAAGAATCCATTTCTATGATATTTTTTACCTTTATACTCCCTAGTGACCATTCCTGTTCTATATTTATAAGGATTACAACAAGATGTGCCATCAAAGTTTAACCTAAATTGGCCAAAAGCTAGAGGGATTCATTTGATTTGTGCTTGAATTGTGGAAGTATTTGATGGGAAAATTGGGGTTGGAAGAAAATGGAAAGAGATACCCTTTCATTGTTGAGCAATAATATTACCCCAATGTTTTTTGTAGATCTATAAGGACCTTGTTGAAGGTGTATGTAAATTTCCTAAAAAATCTCCTATTCCTTTCCTACTAGATATCCCAAATAAACAAGGTAGGGATGCATTACCATAGAGTCAAGAACATCAACTTTAAGAAAGGTGTTTCATAGGATTGGAATAGATCCCAAAGATAAATTGGAAGGGGCATAAGGAAGATGAGTTTAATAATTATAAATTGCCAGCATGCTTGAGAAAATGAACACTTTAATAAGATATGATCAAATAATTCTAATTCTCTATTGCAAAGAAAACATTGGAAGGAAGCTATGATATTTAGTTTTTGTATCCTCTCACTAGTGAGAATTCTTTTCTTTACGGCCAACCAAGAGAAATAGCTAGCCTTGGCCAAAACTGATTTATTTCAATAGAACATTAATGCCCACTACTTTTCTTGATTAGATTGATTAGATTAAAGCACCAAACACCCCTTCTTAATTTAATATACCTAAACTTTTGATGGAGCCCAAAAAGGGCAATCAAGCTTAATAGATAAAAAACCTCCCTTTCTAGAAAAGTTTGATTAAATGAATCTATAGTCATAGTATAAATGGAGAGAGAAGAAGGGTCTTTTAAAATTAGAATAGAAATAGCCAAAAAAAATTAATAAAGGATGCTCCCCAAGAGTTAATAAAAATATGCATAATTTTTTGCAGCTTATTGTCATGCCCAAATTTTACAAGGTAAAACACAACTTAATTTTTTAATTTTTTTTGAAAGGGGAACCTAGGTTACTAACACATTGATATAACATGATACAATGATGTTATCAACTTTTTGTATATTCAAGATACATCAATTCAAGATCCTTTTGAAACTATTAAGTTCATAATTTTCAAAATGTTGCTATCCTAATTGAGGCTAACTTCCTAGTGGTTGGATTAGAATGAGTACATTACTCCTTGATAATTCACATGAAAATTAGAGTTTTGGTACTACCATCTTCAAAACATACCTCAAAACACCATCCTCTTTTGACACAAACTCTTACTACAAGGACACTCAAAATTTATCATGTTGTGATCTTTATCAAGTTTGCATTTATAAATTGAGTTGAATAAAAGGATAGGTATATATTTTTATACATAATAATCCTCTTTTATAATTACACACCTTATGTTTTATTTAATCTATAACATTGAATATAATCACTAGTCAATAAATATTAGAAAATTTAGTTTCTACTATTAGATATAATTAATTGAAGTATTAGTTAGTGATATACATTACATGGATATTATTCATAATTATTTCATATATAATCTAATCTACACTACCCATTAAACCAATCTCCAACATACATATAACTCCATACTCTTCCACATAAGCCAAGTTATATAATGATATTTAAACACTTATTAGCATGTGACTACACTAATCTTCATTATTAATAAATTAATAGACTACTAACTCATTTGTAAGAATTTAGCAATTGAATAACAACTTTACTATCACTAAACCTCTCACTACTAACAATAGGTCACTATGCTTATATAATGAACTATGTTCATAGGATACTCATTTAACAATATCTTTTTATTTGATTCCTATAACAAATGTTGATACATCCTATGCTTTACTACTAATTAGAGAGTGATTACATTATATAAAGTTAATATGTATTTCATGAAATCAAATTATAATTGTGATAATAAAATAATCTACTAAACCATAAATATGATAGCTACATAAACTACTATAATATAAATTTACCCATTTAATCTAAAATTTACCAACTAACACAAAGCACAATCTCCTATAACCATAAACACTACATACTACTTTATTATTTAAACTACTATTATTAATAATTTAATTCCCTGTAACTAGTTACGGACCTAATAATACAACACTAATCATAAAGTAAATACTAACTTCTGAACTCTCTAACTCTAACTCGCCCCTGACTCTATCTAAGTGCCTACCTTTCTAACTCACATATACAGAAGTGATAGGATGATGGGACAACTTGTCCCCTCCATGAGTAGCCCTTTTCTAGGAGATGGTGAGAGAGAGAGAGAGAGAGAGAGAGAGAGAGAGAGAGAGAGAGAGAGAGAGAGAGAGAGAGAGATGTTGATGATGACTTGAGAAGGGATCACACATTGTAAAAGGAGGGAATGATGGTGTGGGGAAAGGAAGGTGTCTGGGGCCCATCACTCCACCTCATGACTAGTACGAAATGTGTCCTACCTATTTAATCTTGCCCTTAATTAGATTTCTTATATTGTAAGAAGGTATGGGCACTATGAAATTATTTTATTTTGTTATGAGGCATCTTATGCATATTGATTCCTATAGTCACATGACCCATTATTAGTTGGTCCTTTATTAAAATGTTTAGACTAGGTGATAGTTTATTTTTGTCTTTTAGGTACAAGGATCCTTAGGGATATTCTATTTGAATACTTTATTGGTCTATAATAGAAATGGCATTATTTCCCACTTCCCATACAAATTTTAGACAGCGAATGTGCATGTACAAGCATCATCCCTCTAAATTTTATACATTCTTTCTCTCTTCTCATTTTAGAAGATTTAGGATTGTGGGTTTGATGATGATCTTATGTGACTTCCTTATTCCTTTTAAATTACCAGTTTAATATTATTCATTGCATCTATCTAATCTATAAGATTATTAATACTTACCACCTCAAAAGTTTAACACACAAGATACAATTACACAAGATCAAAGATATGTTTTCAAATGATGAACAACCTCATATATGGAATTACTTATTAACTAGAAATGTAGCGAAATATTTATCATGCATCCATGTGACTATTGTAATGTAGGAATTTTTATTTCCATTACATCAAAATAATTGAATCACTTAGGTTTAATTGAATAATTATTACAATGTTTCTCTCGCATAAGCAATATATAAAGTTTAACTATTGATAGATACATGAATCTAAATGAGAAAAAGTAATTTAATTACTTAACTTCAACAAAGACTTCCCAACAATGGATATTCCTTTACACATGAAACTATTTCTTTCCTTCTTAAACAACTATGAATATGATACTCTCTTTTCTTACAATACCATTTATATGCAGAACATCAAACTTAAATCTTATGAAAGGTGATTAGAGTAAGGTTAAGTGTAAACATGACCAAAATACCTAGGTTACGTGTCATTAAAACATAAAAAATTACATATCACAATGACATGTCCCTACTTATTCATTAATTTAAATTTATTATAGACATGCATCTCACATTCAAAAAATAAATACATCACAACAAGGCTTTGAATTTTCCAAAGATTCACCTTGTTTATATTGTGTCCACATAAGTTTGGACCTTGTTTCCCTGATTAACTTCCATGGTTCAATTGCCTGCACACTAAACTTGAACATCAGTAGCCCAATGAAAAATCATATAAATGCATGTATATATGTGCATGGCAATTTTATATTAAATAATTCACCTTAACATCATAATCAATTTTTATTTTTGAAATATTTTCATATAAAGCATTTAAAGCATTAGAATATTAGAATTTTTATATCAATGTTAATATCTAATCAAATGATCCAACTAACATTCTAAACCATACCCTAATCCATTTCCTATCATAATGATGAAATACTCAATCTATACTATTAAATTAGCCACCATGAAAATTAGTTCTAAATACATATCTTAGGTCAAAACCACCAAAATGTAAATATCAAAACTAGTATCCTTTGACTCAATTAAATATAGTTTAATTACTAATAGTATCTTGTTATCATTATGAGATAGTATATTGTAAGGTATATCAAATATGTAAGGTAATTAGGATATTTTCATAGTCATATAGTTTCAAAATTAATCATAGAATAGATCCATTACATCTTATTGGGCCATAAAATTTGTCCTTGTGAATATCAACATATCCACCTAATACTTCTTGCACAATAATTAACTTATTACTTTGCATCATATCAAGTTCTACCATGTAGACCCTTTTCCAAATTTGACAACAATTTTCATCTATGACTATTACTAATATTCATAAGGGTTGGTGTTGATTCATCTTTCCATAATAACCATCTAATTCAATTATCATAATAGGCCATAAAATATCATGATCCCATCGACATAGTTTCTAAGCTATGACACCTCAAGACTTTATTCAATAGGGTCTTAGCTTATCATCCTAATGTAATTTTGATTATTATACTCAACACAACAATGAATAAAATGTATATCAGTCTCAATAAGATTTAAGTTTAATTAATGATAAGGAAAATTTCAATCATGACAGGCTTAGACACCATAACCTTCTCGCCATCATTCTATCATAAGGTGTATGGTAATAATATTTAATTCACAATCTATATGCAAGAGGCAAAAATGTGGCATGTCAACTCCTTACGCTTCCTAGCTTCGATCATATTTGTGTTATTAAGATTTATAATAGGGTACTAGGGATGGGGCCTTACACTTATTATGTTAAACAAGGGGAGGGTACCTAACTGTTCAATGAATCTAGCCAAAAATGAAGTCTTTCCCCATTATTTATTTCCAATGAAGCAAAAGATGTGATAAGGGGTCTTTCTCACATCATGAAACCCTAGATAATTGACCCCTTTGGAGAATCTGCAACAATGATAATCCTAGTAGGATCTAGGTTATCCAAATATTTTCCTTGAAGAACTTGACACTATTTCACTAATCAAACCAATTAGACACCAAATGCTTTATTTCGAGCAGAAAGATTGTGCAAACCCACCCCTTCAACATTGAATGGAGCACACATATTTGATAAAGACAAGAAGGGAAATTTTTGTTCCCCACTCATATTAGCATACCATAAAAAACTCCAAAGTAGTATTTTAATTTTCTTAATGATTCCTTTTTGTGCCTAAAAAATTGATAAATCATAATCAAGGATAGGAGCAAGGATATTTATTTTCAACGCTATGCTTCTGAATAATCATAACCATTAGACTTTCTAGGCTTCTATCCCTCATTTCATTTGGTCAATGACCTATTTCTAGTAAGAAGTCTTATTGGAGCCTACAAGAAAAGGAACCAATATGTTATTTATCAAAATTTTAGTTATTTTTAGTTATGAATTCCTCAACCTATGTTAAACTCATTCAACAATGAAAATTATATGTAGAGGACTAAGATATTCTTCATTTTTAAAACTAAAATCACTTTATAATTTTGGTTCTAGTAATAAATTTCTAGTTATTGATACAAATTTTGTAATTATATTCTATATACATCCAACCAACAATATTAATTATTCAATGTAATGTACTATGAAATATTTTTTTTCTTTTAACTTGATTTAATATAGATTTTATCATGAATATTGAGTCAATATATCTATATCTAGATTTATCTTAAGAGGAGGTAGACATATTATATCTAAAATGAAAAAAGCATCATGCAAGGAAGAAAACATCAATTTTTGTTTTTGTATTTATACTATAAATAAAATTAATGATGACATTGTATAATTATCTTATAATGATCATAATTAATGGACAAAATTTGTAGAGTGGCATCAAATTTACTTGCAAACATTTTAACATTTTCAATAAATTTGACATGCAATGGTCATTTCAATTATCATTCTAATCTCAGATGTAGTGATATAATAATATTTTAAAAAATAAATAAAAATCATTCATTTTTGACAATTATAAATACACACTCAAGTAAAAAATGTCACATGCATGTATTAGATATATTTTGATAAAAATTGAGGTAGCTACAAATGAAGGAAGTGGAAATGGATTAATACACAAACAAACTCATTCACAAGGAAGTCGTAAAAAATAAGAAGTGCATAAAAATGTGATCACTAGATTTAAAATCAGATATGGTAAAATGAACTAATCCTAATTTACTTTGTTTTTTTATATTCATTATATTTATTAGTATTTTTTTTTTTGTTCTTACTCATACTAGACTCAACAACATTGGACATATCCATGGGCTCTGTAGTTTTATTTGAATTGAGTCATCACATTATTTATGAATATCCCTTGCAATAGATATCACATTGACAAGTATATCATGGTGGAAACTTAAGAAAATTCCAATTAGCCTTCTAATAAAATTGATAAATTTGGCCCAATTTTCTTTTTATCAATCCTTTAGAGGTTATATGATAAGAGAAATAATAACATACATAATGATAGAAAGAATCTCCAAGTTGACCCAAAAATGGATTTGACAATTTTTTTTGTTTTACTCATCTATTATAATATAAAACTTCACATAATAATAATAATCCTTTCATTTCCTATTATATACTCACTCTTCTTTTAAGGGATAGAGGTTTCTTATGGTTTCTCTGATAATCACTATTACAACACAACAATATATATTACCTTGCACACCAAATCCAAATTCATCACTAGCTATTATAAGGAACATAAATAGAGGTAACATTAATTGGAAAATAAAATGATAGGCTTAGAGATTTTGAATTTAGTTATATTCTTTTGTTAAAGATCTAGATGAGATTTCTTATTTTGGTTGGCTTCTAATATCACCAAACAATATTAGGAAGTTGATTTATATAGCTTAGTTTGATCTTCCTTATATAATGAATTAGCTCAAAAATGATTCATTTAAAGAAAACATGTTCTCATATGGTTTCTAAAATATTAAGTATGTCTTAGGGATACTAATTAATTATACAATGTTACCTTGTTCATAAGCATAACCATATCATTTGAAATACTTTAAAATCATAGAAATTATGTGAAGGGTTCAATATTGCTTTTCTAGTTTCTTCATAAATAAATTATAATTATTGGGATATTGACTATGAGAATTACCAAAAATGTAGCATGAGAAATACTAAATTACAAGATGCTTTAGTAATCATAATTTGAGTAGTTGATCAAGCAATTTGAATGCTTCCACTATCATTTTCCAAAAACTCTTCCCTAGTCGCGCTACTATAGGACTTATACTTTTGTAGATTCTAATGCATATTATTGTTTGAGGGAATATGAGAAACTCATATAAGTAATATTATCTAATATATTTGTATAAAAAGCTTTTTTTTATAGGATTTGTAATGGAGAAATGAAGAAAAATAAAAGACCATGTCAAGGAAATGTACATGTTTATGTTGTTATAATATATTTTTAAAAAATTCCATTTGTTAAATTAACTAAATCAATCACCTACTAGTGTTTTTGAAGCCACTTCCATTTCTAATATCTAGTTTGACATATGTAAGAGCATATAGCTTTATATTATAGGATGAAAATAAGACAAAAATAGTATCTTACATGAGGAAAAATGGTATTTGTGTAGTAATTAGTTAATGATATCATGACACAACTAAAGAAATTAATCACCCAAATTGCATTAAAAATCACATTTATGAACATCATTTTTATTGATTACAAAATATATATTTTAGTCTATTTATATTTATATATATTAGGTATTTTTGAAATTTGATATCACTCTTTTTATTTAACATATATATTTTTAATTAAAAATATAGTTAAGATGAGAGGCTTCCTATTAAAAATTATGAATAACAATTGACATGCTATTGGTTTTTCTAATTAGTTGAACGAATATTACATGAATATGGAGGAAAAATATAGAAATATGTTCTAAATTATAACAGACAATAGAATAATAAAGAAGGAAGACAAGAATAAAGCAAATTTTACTTGAACATCCTAGCATTTTGGGTATGTGTAGGATCATGGTCAACCAAAATATGCTCTTAAGTAGCAATAAAAAATCAAAAAATCAAAGTTATGTCAACGTGACATGCAATTTTCTACTTGTTATTAACTTTATATCAAAAGATTGTGAGAAAAGAATCTCTAGAAAATTGAATCTAGTTTCTAGACTGCTAGGACTTATCTCAAAAAAAATAAAAATTGATTGGTCAAAATTTTGAATTTTAATGTAATATTATAATATTTCAGAACAAAAGTAAGTAGTAGATGTATGTCTTACCACCTTAATTAAAATCAAATGGTAATACTTTTTAATAATATTTCTAGATATAAGTAGTAGACTCATGCTTGGATGTGACACATATTTTTGGGTATTTTTATTCTAAATAAATAATAAATAATTAATTTTTGACTTTACTATTTTTGGAATAAAATAACTTTCGTGTGTGACCACCTTAACTAATTCAAAACTTTGTAAAATTTGAATTTTCATTTTTTTTCCTTATAGTAGAAGAAACATAGAATGTGATGCATCTTTTGGATTTAAAAAACATTGTACCATTTGAAAGTTGTTGTTTTTCATGTAGTGTGTCAGTCAACACTTTATATGTAACTCCAGTAGAAAATAAGTAATAATTACTTACTAAAGTCATAATTTGACAAAACTTACATTTATGGAAAGATAAGAACATTCTTAAGAAACCCTTTTCATTTCATCAAATTTTGGTGAAAAAGAAGTCATTAGCTACATGTTTGAAGTAAAAATCACGTAAAAACAAGCCAAAAACACATTTTTAAGATGTTTTTAAAGTTGACCATATAGGTTTGGTATCAAAAGATATAGTAGACCTTATAAAGATATTAATTGTTTTCATTTTGTAGTAGGGTGGGTGGGAAAAAGATTGGAATATATTTTGAAATGGTTTGAGATATTTCAGAACTACAGACTTTTCATATTGCCACTTTTTGGCATACCATGATCCTACACATACCCTTTTATCTCTCTTCAATTTTAAGCTAGAAGATTTATTTGTAAAAGTCATAAAAGGTCTTGTGAAATAAGGTATAACCGATAATAAGGAAAGAATATACATAGATTTTTTTTTTTAAAAGGTAAAATCCCAGCTAAAATAATAGCGAAATAAAGCTTAAGTCTAGATTCTATCACTGATTAGGGTATGGGCAAGAACATGGGATGCAAAAAGTGGTGATGTGAAAAAAAATTCCTCTTTTCACTCATCCAAAAGAGCATTAGAAATTTTGTTAATTCTTAGTACGTTTTGGTGTCTATATACATGAACAAAGAAAAAACAATGCACCAAGCTTAGTTAGATATCCAAAACCTATCACCAAAAATATATTATTAATAATACTATACTATACTAATTTATACATAAATTTGTATAAAAATATTTATATAATACTAATATATATAACATAATTTATACAAACATTAATTAACTATTATCATACTAATATGACTAATGTGACTAAATACATATGGCTTACAAGAGAGCTCGATATTCTCTATGCTGATGTCATTGGTGTGTGCCTACAAGAGAGGTCCCTTCCTCATCAACTCCATATGTTTACCATTCCCTAAGTTCCAATCCTATGTAGAATACATTTGTTTCTTTAAAGGGTGATCATCTAACTTCAACAAAGAGGAAAGAAGCCCTAAATTCTTACTCTATGACTTTGAGTGGTGCTCCAATGGATCATGGAAATTAAAGAAGAATTGGTGGAGATAGTGCCAAAATGGTTGATTTTACAAACCTCAATACAAGGTCTACGAATGATTGAATATGAGTGCTTCTTATTAGCTCTTTGATCAAGGCTTTTGGAGAAAATGTTATTTAGTTGGGAAAATGGATCAGGGGATCCCTAGGGGCTTGACTCATTCTATTCTAAGAACCTTGTTAGGGAACAAACCAATTATAACTACTCACTCCTCAATGACATTGTCAAGGAAACACTTAAATCCTTACAGGGTTTGACAAATCTTGCTTGCCAATGAACTCAAAACCCTTATTACCAATGAGATTTATACTAATGGGTAATAGGAATAATGTCAAAAAGATTTCTATTTTTTCAAATGGAGAAACAAGGAGCTTTCTAGAACTCGAGTGATAGATTGGCTCAAAACCTCCTATGGTGACCAAATAAGAACTTCTCCCCTAAAAATGATATTTATTTATTAGATCACTAATCTTTAAATTTTAGGAAAAAATTCTTACATGAAGATTGAATCCTTTTGAAATGGTGTCATTTAAATTTCATAAGATGGGAACCTAATTTTAATCTGTATTCATTCAATAATGCTAAAGCTTTTAAATGGGTACTCTTTAGAGATACCCCGATAGATTTATTATAAATCAACACTCTTCCCAACATAGGAAACTCATTGGGGGTTTTTAGAGACTTAGAAAATGATTTCTTTTCCTCAAATGATTTAAAACTACTAATATAAACACAATTATAAATTGAAATATCTAATCAATTCAGCTTAATGAAGAATAATTCTTTGTATTATATAGAACCATAAAGTTTCAAGGGAAACATATAAGAAAAAATCATTTAGAAACCACCCCCATGAAATAAATGCCCAAAATCTAAAGATTTTAAAAATCAAAACTTATATGGGACTATGGCATCCAACCCTTCTCTTGACATCTCCTTTAATCCCATGGGTGGAGGGTTTATTATTTTAGATAGATCATCTGTCCTGGGTAGGGTACTTTGGGCTTCCCTCTAGAACCTTTTCATTAGGAAGGGGAAATTGTGGAAAGTTTCTGGTTAGTGGAAGTGGCTCCCATGATGCATCCCTCTACAACTTATGTTGACCCTAGGTCACAAAAAGATTCTAATACTTCTTAGCAATGATTAGGATAGTTTTCATAGAGATAGGGTGGCCACCCTCCTGCCCCCTCATATTCAAAATAAAGAGGAGACACTTTCTCCCTACAAAAAATCCTTTCTCTCAACTTAGTTGCTAGGATAAATTAAATTGGAAAATTATTGGCTCTTGGAGTTGAAGGTGTTGGTCTGATTTTTCACAAGGTAAAATCTTTCTAAGAATTAGGTGTAAAAAAGAAGATAAGTTCTATGTCCTACTTATTAGGGTTTGATCTTCTAGCTTTGTAAAATTTTAACCTTATGTGAAACCATACTTAAGTAAGTTTTCTGTCCCAAATAAATGTGTTAGGTCCTCTGCATTTTAAATGTTTATTGGGTGGGAAATTATTTTGAATTTAGAATATTCTCTTGGATCTATTTAAATTTTCACTTTTCTACTTCTTTTTTCTGAAGTTATTTACACAGTCAAATCTTTGCAAGATCCATGGTGATCGTTATGTCACATAAAGAAAATGCAAGGATCTTAGCCTATACAACATAGCGACTAACACAAAATAGAAGGACTATGTCATAAAGTGGAAAGTTGGTGTTAGATTTTTTTTAATTGCTCCAAACTTTTTGGTGATGTGACTAATGTTAGAACTATTAGTACAGGAGAAGGGACCAATTGGAGTTTGTTATAATTTGCATCATCAAGTTTTTGTATTTTATAATGGTTCACTATGTTATGACTGGAAAATACAAGAGCCCTACTAGTGGTGATACAGTGCGTTGCAGGAAATTAATAAAGGTGGGAGATTATGAAATAGATGGGTGCTGTAAAGTTCCATATTGTTAATATGGTTATGTGACTTCAATTCTTTGTTAGAAGTATTAATTGTAGTAATCATACTAGAAATGTGGAGATTTTCTCAATACAAAAATTTCAAGAGCTTTAAGGAAGTTGTTATGTCACAATTGGGAAATGAAAGAATCCCACTAGTAGCAACATAGAACCTTGACGGAAAAGGGGTATGTGGTAACAATTCCAAAAGGTGGGTCCCACATATTTCCTTCATCAGCAATACGCCATGTAATTACCTTCACACGTTGGCATCATTTAAGCATGTGTGTGTTTTATGCACTAGGGTTTGCAAGAAATATGTAAGGTCACTATGTTGTGACCAGAAAGTCCTTATTTTTTGCCTGTAGCAGCATAGCGCCTTATTAGAAAAGATGAAACATAGTGGGGCCTAGTTTTATGGTGTTACATAGAGGATTAAAATATTAATTGATTTTCCAACTTGTTAGAATATTTCCAAGTCACACATAACATGGAACCACACTCAAAGCAAAGGGCAAATGAAGAATCATGATCATTGGATTAAAGTTAAATCAATGATTGATGCCAAAAGTCACCATAAAGAGCTGCATGCTATTTATTTAATGTGACATGGCAACTAAGGGACAGAATGCATGGACTCACCACAATTGAAGTAGAATAACTACAGATTCCTCATCAATATATCAAGTTCACATCAATAGTGGGTGTTGCATTGCTATGAGGAGTTGCTCATTTTTTAAGGGTAGCAACATAGCTACCAGAGGAAGAAAAGGAGGGACCCACTGCAACTGGAATTGAACTAGAATCAATGACTTGCATTATGTCACATAGACAAACTGGTCACTTTTTATGCATGGTGATGTACTGACTTGGTGACACATGTTTGTAAGTGCTAGTGGGTCTAGTCCAAGCCTCTAGTAGTAAAAGAAAAGCTTATGTAGAGAAAGCTTACTAGATTGACTTCTAATCTGACAAGTGGGAAACAAGTCATCCCTAGTTTTATTCTTGGATCATCAATTTTTTTTGAGATTGATGGTGTATTTTTAAAATTTGAATGTGGTGCCACCCTATTTTCCTTATAGTTTATTTATGAAGAATGAAGGCTCCTCGTGCGAACCAATAACATAATATATTGCAAAAATCTTGCTATCTCTTCATATACAAACAAATTTTTAAGCTTCCAAAAGAACTCAAAGCTATTAAAAACTTTTTCTTAGGGTGATCTGAATGTGAAATAATTTCCACTTATTTGCAGAGTATTACAAAATTGCAAAAAACGGTAGCAAAAAATTAAGTAAGTCCCTGTTCTCATTGTATATATATCAAAGTGCTCTATTTTTTTACAAAAATAGTTCACCATGCCTCCAAAGAAAGATTTTTTTCATCAAGAGGATTATTTGGCTAGAAATGTTCATGATGATCTTCTCAAATTATTGGTTGAATCCACAAATGAGATTGTCATAGTGAAAAAGTTAATTTCCCTAAACCCTAGACTCAAGATTGCTGATGGATTTTTTGATAAGGGAAATTGGGTTAGGGATGCTAAAAATCCTCAAACAGGGCTTTCCCTTTTTTTTAAATGGATCTCAGAAAGGAAATTATTTTCCCTTAATCCAAATATCTAAAATTTTGACTTGGGAAAGCTAGTGGTCCCTAGTGTCTTTATGGATGTTGATTTATTAATGACTATTGCTAAAACCTATGACTCAGCAATTTGGGTAGTCAAAAAAATAGATGGTGAATGTCTAATCATAGTAAGCCCCAAGAAAATTAGGGAAGTATTTAGCCTGCAACTACTATCATATTATCATACACCCATTTTCCTACAAGGTTTAGAAAAAGAATATTTGTCTAAAAGGGACATGATCAGGTAGGGTGCACTCATGGCACATATAGGCTCAATTGGGAACTTTCTAGTGATTACAGTCTCCTCTAGGGAACCTTTTAAAAAGGACTACTTCACTTCTTAAGCTGTAGAAATATACATGAGTTTGTGTAGGATTTTGGGTGAAGATGAACATAATTTTATGCCTATAAGTTTCATGTATATGATAGATCAGATTTCTTCTGTTGGTGTTGATGTTATTTTTTATTTTTCCTCCTACTTAGTAGAAGAAATCCACACAAGCTTGGTTGGAATTGCCAAAGCCAAGAATGAAAAAACTTTTGGTCATTATTCTCTACTAATGCACATGTTTTTGTTGAAAGGAGCAACATATTTTGGTAAAGAAATGAAGTTGAATAGAGAAAATGAGGGAGAGGCTATGCTAGTTTAGTTGTGGAGTGTAGGCATGACTTGGGATGCAAAATATGCTAGTTTTTTTTAGGTTTGATAGGCATTTTGCCTCAAAGTTGAGGTTCCTTTTATTAAGTGACAATCATAGAGTTCCTAAGGCACTATTAAATTTAATTAGACCCATGGATAACCCTTTTTTTTTGAAAGTATCTCATAACTAGGGAGACATTATACCATACCTTGTTTCTACTATTATTAGAGTTTATGGTTTTCAAGGGACTCCTCATGTTTTTTCTTGCCAAGTGCCACTAAAAATAGGAATAGCTAAGGTGTTATGGCAACTGGGAGGACTGGAAGAAACCTATTTGGTGAAAAGAAATAGATGCTCGATTTTTCCAACTTGTACTGTAGCCCATCATTTTGTTATTACAAAGGGAGGCTAGTTATTTTTATACAAAATTTTAGATTAGTATAAGATGGAAATGTTGCATGCCCATTTTTGTGATATAGAGGGCTTTCATAACCAAATTTTTAGAATAAGGGTTAAAATTGGTGCCATAAATCATGAATCATATTATCCCAAGAATGTAATTAGAAATGAGTTCTCCTTGTAGGAGCAAGAGACCAAGAAGGAAAAGTGGAGGGATTTCTCAAGGGTTTTGGAATTTATTCATTGTTTTGACAAGAATTATAAACCTCTTGGTAATGCAAAAATAGAGGTAGATAGAATCAATAAACTCATGATCTATGGATGATATCCTAGTCCAGTCAAGCTAGAACACACCCCACGCAGTCAAAAGTGACCCAAACCCCATATATGAAGTTGAGTTTAGATGTGAACAGCCATGAATGAGAAAAATAAATGTTTTATTAATGCACATCCGGATAAGGCCAAAGAGGTCATGAAGAGATTGGCATTCACTCCCAATTTGGGAACAAGACAATTGATTGTCCAAAAAAGGTTAGGTTTAGTGCAATCTAGAATAAGAAGACCACTGTGGATAAAGGCAAACAAATAATAGTATCCACTAGCGCTATCTTGGAAGAAGGACCTAATGAGCCCTCTCCTAAGAGGAAAAGAATAATAAAAGAGCAAGGTCCTCACATTGAGGAGTATTCACCTACCCAATCCCCTTTGGAGATTGGAGAGGAGTAGCTCACTGGGGAGCAAGTTGGACAACTAGGGTCCTAAGGGGGGGTATTTATTACCCAAGCAGAGTTGGATTAGGGAAACCCTAAAGAACCTCCTATGCAAAGCCTCAATTTGATAGTGGTAGATTATAAAGGAAAGGATTTGGACCCTATAATAGAACAAGCTAGCCATGAATTTTTGTTTGAAGATAGTTTTGTTAGAACAAGAGCATTCTATCAATTTGTAGGGAGAGCAAATATGGGAAAATATGAGGAGAGGTGCAATAAGGTAAGGATTGAGCACCCAAAAATGGAGGAGCCATCCATGTAGAATCAAGTGAAAGATGAAATGATGTGAGAATTAAAAAATATAACCCCTGAAGAGGGGAGACAAATGGTGAAAGCATAAAATATTCTACAACCCTAATTGCGATATAGTAGATGTCCTAGTTTTTAATTCTATTTCAAATAAACTAAATTTAAAAGATCAAGATGAGAAAGAAATAAAAGGTTCCAGTTTTAGTGAAGACAAGGCTACCTTAGTTATTTGGTCATTGAGGAAAGGATCCAATCCTATTTCATCATAGACAGATGATATTGGATTGATGGGCAGTATAATTGTCAAAAGGATAGAAGATACAACTCATGTGGAGGCTACACATTTAAATGTTGGTACACGTAACTTAGTTTTGGCCACTACAAAAAAAAGTAGAAAAGGCAATGTTTGAATTGCAAAGTAAACATGAAAGGTTTCTAGAAGCCTGCAATAAAGAAGTTAAAAAAAAGATTGAACCATAAAATAAGATGTTGGTATGGTCTACTAGACCAAGGATCACATACCCTCACCCACTAGTGGAACCTTTTAAATGCACTCCTCTCATTGAAATGCCAGAAACTCCACAAAGGCGACAATACTATACAATTGAAGATTTTGAAGAAGAGAAGAGAAAACTCTGGGCACTACATGTAGAGTTAAATGTGCAGTATGAAGATAAATTGAGGAAGGCTTTTATGTATCAAGTTGACAAAATTGAATGGCCATTGTTCGATGATCAGTTAGCCAGGATAATAAATATATGGGAAGAGATAAAGGTGAATGAAGGGACTTTGAAACACATTTTAAATAAGTGGTATAAGAGGAGAAAATAAATTACATTCTTATATTACTCTATCATAAGGTCTTCACATGACCATATTGAAAAAGCTTATGATGTTGCTCATGATCTATCAAAGTTTGATGACAGAAGAGTAGGATTAGAGAGGAAAATTATTAGTTATTTGAATAAGTATAAAAGTGAAAATCAGTACTTATTCCCATTAGCCTTGGATAAATACAATAAATTGAAAAGTAAAGATGAGTGGACCAAGGAATTAGATGACTTATTTTGTTTAAGAATGAATGTAGTCATAAATGAAAAAGGACATGCATGGTGGGCAACCACAATAGAAGAAATAGGGAACGCCTAGTTATTCTTTGATTCTTTAAAACAAGATTTTGTTAGCATTGATAAAGAGGCTAAATATGTGATCAAGAAGCAACATGATATTCTAAATTTTAACAGGCTAGATTACACACTTTTTGATAAGTGGATGGCAAATATTGCTTCTGATGAACTTTTGGAAGAAGTTGAGAGTGATGATGTTGAGATACATGAAGATGGAGTATAGATCATTGATACACTTCCATAGGATCAAGGGAAATAAGAGGATAAAAGTGAGCAACCAATTTTAGTTGAAGGGTCAAAGGCTCACAATGATGACATGGTAGAGGAAGAAACAAGAATAAAGGTGGTTTTATCAGTTTATGATGAAGCTAGCAGAGATCCTAGAGTTGAGGTTGGGTTTCCATTATCAGAAAAGGACACAACATTAACTAGTTTTATAGCTACACATTCTGAGGAATTAGAGTAACATAAGAGAAAATCATAGAATTAGTAGCAATTGGAGGTGTAATAGAAATGGGACCTACCAAAAGAATACTATGATGTATAAGTTTTTTGTTACACATAATTTTGTCTTTTTGATAGTAGAATGTAAATATCTTTTCTCTAAAAGGATTACTATGATTCTCTCCTAGCTTGAAGCTTGTTACATCTCACAATATATAAGTGAGATTATAGGGCTAGAGAAAGGGTCTAGTTTATTGTCTTTCAAATTTTTTTGTTAAGTCTGTTGGTCCAATTTTATTGATGAGCACTTGGTGATATATTTTCTTTGCAAAATTTATGAGAATTGTATCAGCATGATAGGATCTCAATGCTTAGTCTTGAGTTATTTTGAGCATTATTTAATTGTATGGAAAATTTTCAATAGATATTAATCCAAAGATGAGCTATCCCCACATATTTTCTAGATGAATCTTGTCTCAATTTGTGTTATCTAGTTTCCTTGAAATTGTATGAGCAAGTCTTATTCAGTTTAATGCAATTTAGTTAGATTGTATGTTGAATTGCTATTGCTTTTAATTCAAAGAATTCAGTAAATGCTTCAATAAAATTGACAAGATTACCATGATAATAGAAGGGATGTTTGTAAGAATGAGTTTTAGTCAGAATTGCTGATAATATTAATTGTAATGCAATCAGTAAGATCTAGGAATTGAATATACTCTGGATCCCAATAGATTAGGTACTAATCTAATTATTTTAGTATGAAGAAAGAGAGATAATTAAGAACCATCAAACTTAATTTCAAAATCCTTTTTATTTTACTATCAAAAATTATCAATGCTAGTTAGCACTCATTTGCATCTAATTTTTGAGTCTTAGATAGCTACTATTGCTAGAAATATTTGTAAACCTGAGGAGAATTACTACCAAATCTACTTATAAGGGATGCATATCATTTTAAAACATCAAGGAATGTATAAAATATGTATATGTTAGAGCTAGGAGATGAGAATCAGAATGAAACTAAAAATATTCTCACATAGTAGCATTCATTTGAACCATCCCTCAAGTATACACACCTTGGTTATGTAGAGCCTAAGGAGTAGAAAACCAATCTTGGTTTTGTTGAAGTTAGATCGAAATAATATGCATACATAATTGTTAATGGGAAGTAGCTAATCCATATATTTGCGAGTATTATTATCTTGGTATTGAGCTTTTGTTATTTATTAGTTAAAAAACACCAACAAAATGGTTACTCTGCTAGGCAATTGCTTGACACATGTGCCTGTGTAAAATGTACAACAATTTATTTGTTCCTATTATGTACTTGTGTGTCAGATCATTTTGTAGTACTACTTGTGGTTATAGTGGGCCTATTTTAGTGACAAACCTCGAGAATTTAAAAAGGAGGGAGAAATGACCCTAGTGCCATAGGTGTACAGTGACACACACAGCCTATATAAAGTGTCTTATCTGTCAAGAAAAAGTTGTAGTCATGTTTTTATGTGATTGGTCCCTTACTATTATAAAATATTTTGGTATTTTCTTATACTTTTTCCTTTGAAATCAAAAGGTATCTTACTATAATATTTTCCCTAAAATAGGGTGGCAACTCAATCAAGGTTTTGAAGCTAGTGCATATGTAACAAGGAATCATTTTTAATGCTAATAAAAGGAAGAACACAAGAGCTTACGCATGGCCCAATCCTAATGTACCCTTATTTATTTATTTTCCCCAAGGTGGTAGGAAGAATCAAGGTAAAAAAGAAGAAGATCTAATTCCCACCTAGAAACCCAGAAGGAATACATTAGTATATCCTCAATACTAAACAATTGTAGGAAGGGAGCCTTCTTCATTAAGTTTTGAGTTAGAAAATACAAGGCTTTTGGGGGGATATTTAGTACTCCGTTGCAAGAAGACCAAGTATACCATGATAAGAATGTTTCCTTAGTAGGAGATAATTTTCATATATTAGATATAAATCATAGGCTAGGATATGGGAATGTCATGAAAGGTCCTAGAACAGTTCCACATATGGAACCTAATCTTATAGACCTTGATGATCCTACTGATTCAGAGGCAACTTCTATGGATCTTAAGGAAGTATGTTAAAAAATAGAAGTTCGTAAAAAATGGGTCACAAAAGAGGAGGCCAAATGTATCTATTTGGAGAA
The DNA here is from genome assembly GCA_028749045.1 of Cupressus sempervirens. NCBI lineage: Eukaryota > Viridiplantae > Streptophyta > Pinopsida > Cupressales > Cupressaceae > Cupressus > Cupressus sempervirens. Next base: position 586,377,790 of record CM053787.1, on the reverse strand, counting down.
GGAAAGAGAGAAAGCCACCATGAATGCCATTATTGAAAGAGATAACCTGCTTAGAAGGATGGTTGCCTTGAAATTACAAAACAAGAAGTTGGAAGAAAGGACCTTAGTCCTTCATGCTGATGTGTTTGGCGATATAGATACTTTAAGATCTAAGGTTCTAGAACAAGAAAATCTCTTAAGCCAAACGCAAGAACTTGCCATTTCTCAAGTTTGAGGTTACAAGCCTATCCAAGTAGATCCTTCAAAACCTCCTATGAAACCTATAAACAAAGGAAAGGGAAAAGCTATAGGAATTCAAATAAATGAACCCGAAGCTGCATTAAGCAAATCTATAAATCTTCTCATGTCTAAATTGGACCTTGATCTTGAAAGGGCTAGGAAAGAGAAATAGGATTTGGAAAAGGAACTTGAAAAGGTTGAGAATGAAACTCAAGCAACAAAAACCAGGAGAAAGATTCAATTCATTAAGTCTAACTCTTCTTTAGCTTCCTAGCCCAACTTGTCCACTCAAACAACAACTTATGTGCCTACTTGTGAACAAGTAATTATATAGTTAGGCTATGTCTCAATCTACCCCTGTCTCTTCATCCACTACTAGTATCTTGATCCCTACTGTTCAAATACAAAAATCTCAAGCCAATATTGCTCAAAGTTAGGCCAATATAGTAGGCACATCTAATGCTACTAATTTTTAGAAAAGGCCCATATATATGGAAAAATTTAGAAAAATATCATTCCTAGGGATTCCTAGTTTCCCTCATCCCATATCTTTTGATCTAGGAGATAAAGTGGTCAAGTTCTCTAGGAATAATGTTATCACTAGAGAGGAGCAGTTGAGAGTCTTTGTAGACATGTTTAATGACTTTTCAGTTGAGCATAAAGATGTGGTGATGAAACTACTTGTGCATTCATTGATAGAAGATCTCAGGGATTGGTTTAGGAGATTACTAGATGATTGCATCAGTTCCTGAAGTGATATGGAAAAGTTGTTGAAAGAATAATATTGTGGGAATACCAACACTAGTTTTATGCTAAATGATTTCAATAATATTAAGAACCCTAATGAATCTACATTTGATTTCAATGTAAGATTCCAGAAAGGAATGTACAAGTTATTTTAGGTCATCAGATTGAATGAGGATATTTTTCTTACAACATATTTTAATGCTTTTGATAGTAAGATGGTTTATCCGTTAAGGGTAAAGGAACCTAAGACTTTGAGGGATGCTTTTAGAATTGCATTAAATATTGAAAATAATAGAAAAACATTTGGTAAGCTTGGGAGGAGAGATGATCCAAAGCTATTCAATACCAAGAATAACAACAAAAGGGAAGCGGATAAAATCCCTATAGGTAAAAAACCTGAAGAACTCTCAATAGGTCAAGTATTGGACTTATTAAAGAAGATGAATCCATCAAATTTCAATTTAAAAAAATCCATTGTTGGTGAGAAGGCCTTAAAAAATAATAACCATTTCAATAGATGGCCTAGAATGTAGAATTATCCCTATACCACTCAATGGAAGGATGGTAAGCCAATTTCAAACCACACCTAGAATGTAAAAGATAACAGTAGATCGGATCCTCTCCAAAGAAGCTTTGTAAATATAAATGATGATGTACCCTAGTAAATCATATGTCAATCACCTCATTCTCCAGACTATTATGCAATTGCTTAGTCATTTCTTTAGATCATAGTGCATAGAATGATGAGGAAGAGGAAGAAAAAAACCATGATGATGTAAGTTGTAATATGGTAGGCATGTTTGATGATTGTGTGGATTCTGATTTAGAGGAACATGAAGATGATGTTACTAGTTAGATAAGTGCTTACCAAAACCATCATCAACAAGTATTCTTAGATGATGAAAATTATGATAAGGATAAGGTATGTAATGTATCTTCAAATATTGAGAATGTAAACTTGAGAATGCCTTCCAAGGAGGAGATTAAAAAAATTATTGCAGAGATGATTTCCCATACACACAAGATGAAGGATGAGAGCAAAAAAACCCATATTGAGACAACAAAGGCCAAAGATAATAAAATCAAGAAGTGGGAGCCTAAAAAGAAAGTGCAATTTCAAACAAGTGATACCCCTAAAATAGTAGTACAAGAAACTAATTCAGCATATGATTCAGCCAAGAAGATTGTACTACCTACTATTCAAAGGACTTCCACTCCAGGTATGCTTGTGAGGCCTACTATGTCAAAACCTATTGATATGATATCTATGTTGTCACAAATTACTGTCAAATTACCTTTGACTAAATCATTTAGAATTGAAGAGCATAAGAGTAAGGACTTATCATGGTTGGGTGGGATAGGAAGTCATAGTAATATAGTTGAACCAAGTAGTATTTAGCAAAGCCCAGTAGTGGTAGAAGATAATGGTATTATATCCCAAATCCCACAAATCTTTTTGGATAATCCATTAGTAACCTATATAGAAGATATTGACCCATTTTTTCTTAGTCTAATTATAAAAGGGAAAACCTTAAAGAACTACATGATAGATTCAGGAGCATCTAACACCATCATGCCTTTCAAAGTCATGGAAGCTTTAGGTTTGAAGGTAGATACCAAACAAGGAAAATGTAGAGGTATAGATGCTAGAGAAGTCCCTATCATAGGCATTATTAATGCATTGCAATTCAAGTTAGTAGCATACCACGAAGTAGAATTGACCATGTTAGTCCTTATGGTTGCATTCCTCTACATTATGGGATGTTTCTTTCTAGGAAATGAAGTGCTACTATGGGAGGTAGCTTGCAGTGTGATTTGTCTTATGAAACTTTCCATATAGGTGATAAGGTAGTTAGGGTTGCTAAGGATCCAAGCGTTAATAAAATTCTAGGAGAAGGAATTGATAAGGATTCAACTTGCTTTTTCGACACTAGTGTAAATTCTTTCAGGGCAAAATTGATCATTTAACAAGTAGAGAAAATGTCTTCTATGATTGAACATGAAGTGGAATTCTATATGAACTTACCAATTTTGTGTAGTATGTATTTTGATGGGGCTAGTTCCAAAAAAGGTTTTGGGGTAGGGGTAGTCTTTGTATCTCTTGAGAAGAATACCTTTAGATATTAATTTGCTCTAAAAATTTTGTGCACCAATGATATAGCAAAATATGAAGCCCTATTGTTAGTATTGAAAGTTGCTACCCACCATAGGATTAAGAAGTTGCATATCATAGGTGATTCTAAATTGGTCATTTTATAGATAAGGAAACTTATGGTTCAAAAAAAAAAGGTTGAAACAATATAGAAATGCAGTCTAGGATCAGATAGAGCTCTTTGATGCATTTGGTATCTCATGGAGGGATAGAAGTCAGAATAAAATGGCAAATTTACTAGTAAATGTAGTAATTAAGCCTAAGGAAATGTCAATATTTGGAACCTCACATATGGAAGTTCAAAATAGACCTTCAATACTTGACAATATAGAAAATTGGCAAGTTTTTGAAGATGACAAGAATATTTTAAACTTCATGCTAAGCAAGGACAAATACCATGGCCAAGAAATGGATTGTAGTGATCTAATTGAAAGCATTGATGGTAAGGAAACTATTTTTAGCTAGGAGATTATGTAGTTGAAAACCAACAAGGTACCTAAGGGGTTATTGGTTTTGGAGAATGTTTTTGATAATCAAGATAGAGCAAAACCTAGGACTAGGGACCTTAAGCCTCAAGAATTAGAAGTAAATATTGGTACTACTAAGGCTCCCAAGAAGGTTTATATTGGCCAAAACTTACCTGTTGAAATTAGAAAAACATTGATTGATTTGTTGAGGAAGTAGATACATGTTTTTGCATGGTCATATGATGACTTCACGGCTTAAAGGGAGGATCTTTTCCAACATGTCATACCACTAAAAGATAATGTAAAACCTTTTAGACAAAAACAAAGACCAATAAATCCCACCCTAGACTCCAAAATGCAAGAGAGTTGATGAAGCTAAGGGATGGAGGGATAATTAAACCTATTAGGCATTCTACTTGTGTTTCAAATTTGGTGCCTATAAGAAAAAAGAATGGAGACATCAGACTATGTGTAGATTTTAGAAACCTAAACATTGCTTCTCTAAAGGATAACTATAGATTGCCAAACATGAAGGCCATGTTGCAACAAGTAACTAGTTCTAAGTCAATGTTTATGATGGATGGATTCTTAGGGTACAATCAAGTCCTTGTGAAGGAAAATGAGAAATTTAAGACAAAATTTACAACTACATGGGGAACTTCTTTGTATGTGAGAATGCCATTTGAGTTTATTAATGCTGGTGCAACTTTTTAGAGGGCTACCCATTTCAAGAATGCTCAAGAAAGGAGCTATTATTAACTGGAATGGTGAACCTTCACAGGCATTTTAGGACTTTAAGATTTCCATAAAGAATGCCCTAGTTCTCAAAACCCCTGATTATACTAAGCGAATGCATATATTGTCTTTTTACATCTTTCCACACTATAGTTGTAGTCTTGTTACAGAAGAATGAGAAGGATTTGAACAACCTATTGCTCTCTTCAGTAAATATTTATAGGCTACTGAACTAAAATATGAGATAAATGAGAAACATGCATATGATTTGGTGAAGGTTGTTAAAGCTTTTAGATGTTATCTGGTAAGTGCTATTTTTATTGCTTTTGTACCTAGTGCAACTGTCAGGGACATATTTTCTTAGCAAGAGGTCTTAGGTAAAATGTGCAAGTGGATCAATAGGATCCAAGAATTTAATATTGAAATTTAGATCACCAAGTTGGTAAGAGGTCAAGGACTAGCCAAGCTTATGGCTCAATCCAACTTAGATTTCAATCAGATCAACATAGTAGATAACCCAAGATTAGTCTTATGTTGATTTGACTGAGAATGAAAAAAGGAGTATAGATTTACAAGCCATTAGATATATTATTGTCTAGAATTATTTATGGTGGAGGAACTTTGAAGGAGTATTGCTAAAATGTGTTGATCAAGAAAAGTCAAAAGAAATATTGAAAGAAATGCATTCTAGAATCTGTGGAGGACATTACATGGCCAAGACCACTACACATAAGGTGATGAGAGCCAAATTTTGGTGGCCTTCTCTTTTTAAAGATGCTTAGTTTATGGTAAGAAAATGTGATGCCTATCAGAGATTTGTGGGTAAGCTAAAAAATTTGGGAAACACTCCATTAAAACCAATGGAAGTTCAAGCACCATTCTAGCAATGTGTAATGGATTTTATAGGTGAGATTTCTCCCAAGTCTAGCACTGGTTATTCCTAGATATTAGTTGCTATTGATTACTTTGCAAAATGGATGGAGGCAGTCCCTATAAGAAATGCAACTAGTAAGGGTGTTAACAACTTTTTGCTAAATAACATTATATCAAGGTTTAGTTGGCCTTAGAGAATTGTGATAGATAATGTAATGTGTTTCAGATCTAAGGAATTCACAAAATTTTGTGATAAATATGGGATTACAAGATTAACACTTTCACCTTATCATCTGCAAGGAAATGGACAAGTTGAGTCCATAAATAAGAGCTTATTGAAAGTAATAAAAAGGACATTAGATGACAATAGGAAAGCCTAGGATTCTAAATTGTAGTTAGCAATATGGGCTAACATGGTGACAGTAAAGAAGGCATTAGGAATAGCACCCTATAATATTTGGTATGGAATCTAGGCAAGGATGCCTTAGAATAATCTAGTGAGACTCTATAACTACATCCAAAAATATGATGAGGATATCATTGATGGCATGTAGGAAAGACTGGATGAGCTGGTAGGATTGACTAAGACCAAGAATGATGCATCTCTCAAGAATTAGAAGTTACAACTACAAGTCAAAACACTTTATGATAAAAGAACAATGAGTAAGAAGTTTGAAATAGAAGATCTAGTCCTGATGTGGAATGTTAGGATTGAGGATAAGGTAAAACATGGAAAATTTGACCCTATATGGTTGGGTCACTATCCAATTGAAGCTTCATTAGGAGAGGATTCTTATTTAGTGAAGGATTTATCAGGTACCATTCTTGAGGTACTAGTTCATGAATAGTTCTTGAAGAGGTACTTATGGTGAAATACTTGTTTTATCCATGAATAGTAGTCTAGGGTTTTTTGTACAATTGTATATCCTTTGGTTTTTGTATAGTTTCTTGTGCATAGTCCTTTTCCTATTGCTATTGCTCTCTTAGAGTTGTCAAGTTCAAAGAAAGTTAGGTTTGTGGTCTACTTCTCCCAGGGATTCTAAGCCCTCATTTGAATTCAATGTATTTAATCTCCCCAGATAGAGCCATTGTTGGTCTAATTTTTCACAAGGTAAAATCCTCCTAAGAATTAGGTGTAAAAAATTAGATAAGTTCTATATCTTTCTTATTAGGGTTTGGGCTTTTGGCTTTTCAAAATTTTAACCCTACTAAAGAAAGTTTTGTGTTCCAAATAAATGTGTTAGGTCCTATGTATTTTAAATGTTTATTGGGTGGGAAATTATTTTGAATTTGGAATATTCTCTTGAATCTATATAAATTTCCATTTTCTCACTTCTTGCTCCCGAAGTTATTTACATAGTCAAATCTTTGAAAGATCCACAGTGATCGTTATGTCACATAAAGAAAATGCAAGGATCTTACCCTATTTGACATAGTGGCTACCACAAAATAGAAGGACAATGTTGTAAAGTTGAAAGTGGGTGCTGGATTTTTTTAATTGCTCCAAACTTTTCAGCGATGTGACTAATGTTAGAATTGTCAATACTAGAAAAGGGACCAACTGGAGTTTTTTATAATTTGCATCACCAAGTTTTGGTATTTTTTGGTTGGTCTCTTTGTTATGACTAAAAAATACAAGAGCCCTGCTGGTAGCAATATAGCACCTTGCAAGAAATTAAGAAACGTAGGAGATTATTAAACAAATGGACACTATAAAGTTCCCTATTGTGAATATGGTTGTGTGACTTCAATTATTTGTCAAAAGCATTGATTGCAGTAATCATGGTAGAAATGTGGAGATTTTCTCAATACTAGAATTTCAAAAGCTTTAAGGAGGTCTCTATGTCGCAATTAGGAAATGAAAGAATCCCACTAATAGTGGCATAACACCTTGATGATAAAGGGGAATGCAGTAACAATTCTGAAAGGAAGGTCCCACATATTTCCTTCATCAGGAGTAAGCCATGTAATTACCTTGAGACATTGACATCATTTAAGCACATGTGTATTTTATGCATTGGAGTTTGCAAGAAATATGGGAGGTTACTATGTCATGACCGGAAAGTCCTTGTTTTCTACTGATAGTGACATAGCACCTTATCAGAAAAGATGTAACATGGAAATGCCCAATTTTATGGAGGATTAAAATATTAATTGATTTTCTAGCTTGTCAGAATATTTCCAAGTCACATGTAACATGGAACCACACTCAAAGAAAAGGGAAAATGAAGAATCATGATCGTTGGATTAAAGTTAAATCAACATTTGTTGCCAAGTTCCTATCAAGAGTTGTGCACTATTTATTTAACATGACATGGTGACTAAGGGAAAGAATGCATGGACCCACCACAATTGAAGTAAAATAACTGCAAATTCCTCATCATTGGATTAAGTTCACATCAATGGTAGGCGATGTGTCACTATGAGAAGTTACTCATTTTTTAAGGGTAGCAACATAGAGACCAAAGTAAGAAAAGGAGGGATCCAGTACAACCATATTAAAATGCTAATCAAATGCATATCATCATATTGAAGTGGAATCAATGACTATCATTATGTCAGATAGATAAATTGCTCACTTTTTATGTAAGGTGATGTAGTGACTTCATGACATGTGTCGACAAGTGCTAGTGGGTCCAGTCCAAGCCTCCAACAGTAAAAGAAAAGCTTATGTGGAGAAAGCATACTAGATTGACTCCCAACCTAGAAAGTGGGAAATGAGTCATCCCTAGTTTTATTCTTGGATTGTCAGATTTTTTTGAGATTGGTGGTGTATTTTTAAAATCTGAATGTGGTGCACCTTGTTTGCCTTACAATTTATTTATGAACATTGGAGGCTCCTTATGCAAACTAGTAACAAAATATATTATAGAAATCTTGCTATCTCTTCATATGCGAGAATATTTTAAGGCTTCTAAAAGAAATCAAAGCTATTTAAAACTTGTGCTTGGGGTGATCAGGACATAAAATAATTTTCACTTGTTCAAAGAGTATTGTAGAATTGTAGAAAAGGGTAGCAAAAAATCAAGTAAGTCCCTATTCTTACTGTATATATATCAAAGTGCTCTATTTTTTTGAAAAATTCATTCACCATGCCTCTAAAGGAAGTTTTTTTTGGGTCAAAAGGATTATTTGGGTATAAATGATAAGGATGATCTTCTCAAATTATTGCCTGAATCCACAAATGATACTGTCAGGGTGAAAAAGTTAATTTCCCAAAACCCTAAACTCAAGATTGCTAATGGATTGTTTGATAAGGAAAATTGGGTTAGGGATGCTAAAGCTACTCAAATAGGGCTTTCCCTTTCTAAAATATGGTTCTCAAAAAGGAAATTGTTTTCCCCTCATGCAAACATCTAAAATTTTGACATGGGAAAGCTAGTGGTCCCTAGTATCTTTATGGATGCTGATTTATTAATGACTATTGCCAAAAGCTATGACTTAGCAATTAGGGTAGTAAGAAGAAAAGATGGTGAATGTCTAATCACAGTAAGCCCTAACGAAATTAGGGAAGTATTTGGCCTAGAGTCACTATCATATTATCATACACCCATTGAACTACAAGATTTAGAGAAGGAATATTTGTCTAAAAGTGATACGATCAGGCAGGATGCACTAAGGGCACATATAGGCTCAATTGGGAACTTGCCAGTGATCATAGCCTCCTCTAGGGAACCTTTCAAAAATGAATACTTCCCTTCCTAGGTTGTAGAAATATACATGGCTCTTTGTAGGGTTTTTGGTGAAGATGAATAGAATTTTATGCCTATAAGTTTCATGTATATGATAGCTTAGATTTCTTCTTTTGGTGTGTATGTAATTTTTGATTTTTCCTGCTACTTAGCAGAAGAAATCTATACATGCCTAGTTGGAATTACCAAAGGTAAGTTTGAAAAAAAATTTGGTCATTATTCTCTGTTGATGCACAAGTTTTTGTTCATTGGAGCAAAATATTTTGGTAAATAAATGAAGTTGAATAGAGAAAATAAGGGAGAGGCTCTGCTAGTTTAGTTGTGTAGTATAGACATGACTTGGGATGTAGAAAATGCCAATTTTGTTAGGTTTGATAGGTATTTTTCCTCAAAGGTTAGGTTCCTTTTATTAAGTGTCAATCCCAAAGTTCCTAAGGTACTAGTAAATTTAACTAGACCCATGGATAACCCATCTAGTTTGAAAGTATCTCATAACTGGGGAGACATTATACCATACCCTATTTCTACTATTATTAGAGTTTATGGATTTCAAGGGACTCCTCATGTTTTTCCTTACCAAGTGCTACTGAAAATAGGAATAGCTAAGGTGTTATGGCAACTAGGAGGACTAGAAGAAACCTATCTACTAAAAAGAAATAGAGGCTCAACTTTCCCAACTTGTACTGTAGCCCATAATTTTGTTACTACAAAGGGAGGCTAGTTATTTTGATACAAAATTTTAGATCAGTATAAGATGGCAGTGTCTCATGCCCATTTTTGTGATACAAAGGGATTTTCTAACCAACTTTTTAGAATAAGGGTTAAATTTGGTGCCATAGATCATGAATCATGTTACCCTAAGGATGTAATTAGAAATGAGTTCTCCTTGCAGGAGCAAGAAATGAAAAAGGAAATGTGGAGGGTTTTCTAAATGGTTTTGGAATTTATTCATTGTTTTAATAAGAATTATAAGCCTCTTGATAATGCAAAAACAAAGGTAGATAGAATTAATAAATTCATGATTACTTTTCTTAAAACAATGGAGGCCATGAATGAGAAAAAAAAAATATTAATGCATATCTAGATAAGGCCAAAGAGGTCATGAAGAAATTTACATTCACTTCCAATTTGGGAATGGAAGAATTGATTTTCAAAAAATGGGTAGGTTATAGTGTGATCTAGAATAAGAACACCATTGTGGATAAAGGAAAACAAATAATAACATCCACTAGTGTTGTCTTTGAAGAAAGACTTGATGAGGTTTCTCCTAAGGGGTAAAGAATAATAAAAGAGAAAGGTCCTCACATTGAGGAGTATTCACCTACCCAAGCTCCTTGATAGGTTGGAGAGGAGGATCTCATTGGGGAGCAAGTTGAATAGCTAGGGTCCCAAGGGTGGGTATTTATAACCCAAGTAGATATGAATTAGGGAAACCCTAAAGAACCTCATATGCCAAGCATCAGTTTGATAGTGGTAGATTATAAAGGAAAGGAGTTTGAGCTTGTAATAGAACAAGCTAGCCATGAATTTTTTTATGATGACATTTTTGTTAGAACAAGAGCCTTCTACCAAATTTGTATGCAGAAAAAATATGGGAAAATATGAGGAGAGGTACAATAAGTTTAGGACTAAGCACCCAAAAATGGAGAAGATAGCCATGCAAAATCAAGTGAAAGATGAAATGATGTGAGAATTCAAAAATATAACCTCTGAAGAGGGGAGAAAAATGGTGAAAGCATCAAATATTCTACTGCTACGTAATTGGGATATAGTAGATTCCCTAGTTTTTAACTTTGTTTCAAGTAAACTAAATTTACAAGATCAAGATAAGAAAAAAATAAAAGGCCCCACTTTTAACGAAACTAGGCTACCTTAGTTATTTGGTTATTGAGGAAAGGATCTAGGGCTATTTCATCATCAACAGATGATACTGGATTGATGGGCAATATAATTGTCAAATGGGTAGTAGATACAACTCATGTGGAGGCTAAACATTTAAATGTTGGTAGATCTAACTTAGTTTTGGCCACTACAAAGAAAGAAGAAAAGGTAATGTTTGAATTGTAGAGTAAATATGAAAAGGTTCTAGAAGCCTAGAATAAAGAAGTTCAAAAAAGGATTGAAATATAAAATAAGATGTTGGGATGGTCTACTAGGTGAAGGATCACATACCCTCACCCACCACTAAAATATTTTAAATCCACTCCTCTCATTGAAATGCTAGAAACTCCACAATACTATACAGTTGAAGATTTTGTAGAAGAGAATAGAAAACTATGGGCACTACATGTAGAGTTAAATGTGCAGTATGAAGATAAATTGAGGAAGGATCTTATGTATCTAGTTGAAAAAATTGAATGGCCATTGTTCCATGATCTATTAGCTAAGGTAATAAATATATGGGAAGAGATGAAGGTGAATGGAAGGACTTTGAAACCCATTGTAAATAAGTGGTATAAGAGGAGAAAATAAATTACATTCTTATGTTACTCTGTCATAAGGTCTTCACATGACCATATTGAAAAAACTTATGATGTTGCTCATGATCTATCAGAGTTTGATGATAGAAGAGTTGGATTAGAAAGGAAAATTGTTAGTTATTTGAATAAGTATAAAAGTGAAAATCATTACTTATTCCCATTAGCCTTGGATAAAAAGAATAAATTGAAAAGTAAAGATGAGTGGGCCAAGGAATTAGATGACTTATTTTGTTTAAGAATGAATGAAGTCATAAATGAAAAAGGACATACATGGTGAGCAACCACAATAGAAGAAATAGGGAAGGCCTAGTTATTCTTTGATTCTTGAAAACAAGATTTTGTTAGCATTGATAACGAGGCTAAATATGTGATCAAGAAGCAACATGATATTCTACATCTTAACTGGCTAGATGACATACTTTTTGATAAGTGGATGGCAGATATTGCTATTGATGAATAGTTGGAAGAAGTTGAGAGTGATGATGATGAGATATGTGAAGATGGAGTATAGATCATTGATACACTTCCACAACATCAAAGAAAAGAAGAGGATAAACGTAGGCAACCAATTTTAGTTGTAGGGTCAAAGCCTTACAATGATGACATGGTAGAGGAAGAAACAAGAATAAAGGTTGTTTTATCAGTTCATGATGAAACTAGTAGAGATCCTAGAGTCAAGGTTGTTTTTCCATTATTAGAAAAGGACACAACATTATCTAGATTGATAGCTACATATTCCAAGGAATTAGAGTAACATAAGGGCAAATCATAGAATCAGTAGCAATTGGAGGTGTAATAGAAATGGGACCTACCAAAAGAATACTATGATGTATAATTTTTTTGTTACACAAAATTTTGTCTTTTGATAGAAGAATATAAATATCTTTTGTTTTAAGAGAGAGCTGTCATTTTCTCTTAGCTTGAAGCTTGTTGCATCTCATAGTATATAAGTGAGATTCCAAGGCTAGAGAAAGGGTCTAATTTATTGTCTTTCATAAAATTTTGTTAAGTCTTTCAGTCCAATTTTATTGATGAACACTTAGTGATATATTTTCTCTATAAAATTTATGAGAATTTTATCAGTATGATAGGATCTTAATGCTTAGTCTTGATTTATTCTGAGTATTATTTAATTGTACGCAAATTTCTCAATAGAAATTAATGCAAAGATGTTCCATCGCCATATCTTTTCTAGATGAATCTTGTCTCCATTTGTGTTTTGTTTTCTTGAAAATGTATGAGCAAGTCTTATTCAATTAAATACAATTTAGTCAGATTGTACGTGAAATATCTTTTGCTTTTAATTCAAAGAATTAAGTAAATGCTTTAGTAAAATTGAGAAGCTTACCATGATAATAGAAGGGATGCCTATACGAATGAGTTTTAGTCAAAATTGCTAATAATATTGATTGTAATGCAATTAGTAAGATCTAGGAATATAATATACTCTGGATACCAATAGATTAGGCACTAATCTAATTATTTTCATCCACAGAAAGAGAGATCATGAAGAACCATCAAACTTAATTTCAAAACCCATTTTATTTCAAAATATCAAGAAATGAACAGACAATGTATATGCCAGAACTAGGAGATGAGAATCAGAATGAAACTAAAAAGATTCTCATATAGTAGCATTTATTTGAACTATCCCTCAGGAATACCCACCATAGTTTTGTAGAGCCTAATGAGTAGAATACCAGTCTTGGTTTTGTTGAAGTTGGATCCAAATAATATGCATACATAATTGTTAATGGGAAGTAGTTGATCCCTAGATTTGTGAGTGTTATTATCTTGGTATTGAGATTTTGTTGTTCAATAGTCAAAAAACACCAACAGATGGATACATTCATTAAAACCTCAAATATGATTTGATAAGGATGGAAGAATTAGATTATATAATGGGACTATAAAAATCTTAGGAACCTCAGTCTTCTTTGATCTTTGTAAGGATACCAAAAAAGAGAATCAAAAAATATTTAAATGAACTAAGAACTCAAGACACTAACAGTGAATGCCAAAAAAAATTAACCAATTTGTTTGATGTCAGGATGAGGAAGTTCCTTCATAAATAATTCTTACAAAAGTGTTTTCTAAGTCAATATAAACCAAACATTATGATAATTTAAGAAACTAAATTGAATCAAGGGGATCTTAATGCTTTTTGAAAAGGCGAGACTTTAGAAATATTAATAGAAGCCTAACCATAGGGTCTTCTATAGGTTTGACAATCATCTAAAACCTCATGATGATAATCATTACTCCAATAATGTGTAAGTGAAATTGGTTATGTACTCATATTAAATATTTTTACTCCAAGCTTCAATATACATTAATTAATATCTATGGCCCTACCTCCATAGTGATTAAAATAAATCTTTGGTTCAAGATTGGCAATTATATTAAAACCCTATAAACTCTCTAAATATTGAGATAGACTTAAATGTAAACTCTTCCTCCTTAGAAAAAAGAGGAGGCCTACTAAAACTATCACAAGCATCAATGGACTTTAATAACTATTGGTAACTTGTCTAGGGGAATATGTAAGCTCAATAAAGGTTTGTCATTTATGGAAATATATCATATAAAGTTTTGAATGATTGAACTTGGAGAATTGTCTAACTCATAAAATAGTGAATAATTATGCATTTTCTTTTAGCATAGTTTACTAGAAGTAGGTGAGGTTATGTGTAGTTGAGGGAAGAAATGTTATCATGTATTAAGAACATGTCTAAGATGTTAGAAATATTCTAGACTATGCTAAGTTATTGAGAGGGGATGGGTGAATTAGTATTTTCTAAAACTTTAAAAATTTAACTCTTTATCCAATAGTCCTATTATCATTTAATTCTTCACATATAATATCTAATTGCATGCATAAGAAACTAAAAACATGAAAGCATTTATCACACTTTGACTAAAAGATTTGATGACCCAGAGACTTTCCAAATAGAAAGTAAAATTGGGGTGGGGATGATACCCACAAGCTTTAGTACTACAATATAAAGTTACCCTATTAAAGCATACATTGGTCACTTCTAATGACCTACCTTGTTAGGAGTAATAAGGACTACTAGGTCACCCTAGTGAAAGGATTTACAAACATACAATAAAGTATGCACTCAATAAAGAGATTTGCAAAAGACTGTAAGGTCTACCTTGTTAAAGGATTTGATTGATCGAGTTGTTAGGATGAAGTAGTAGCTAAATTTGATATACAACTTTGTTTGCTAAATGAGATTCCTTTATGTACTAATGGCCTTGTTGTGATAGATATCTCTTTGCTACTCCTTATACTACTATAGGCTTTGTAATTTTCTTCTTTTTGCTCTTTTTTTATTATATTCATTACATTGCATTCACATTTCCTTAAACACCCACTTGGATATGATACAATTCATTACATATATACCAATCCAATTATACAAATTACAATTTTGACCATAATACAATTTTACACAAATATTACAAAGTTGGCCCAAATGAAGAACTTGGGTTCTGAAGACTGACTCTATGAGGTTCTAATACTTGGCATTCACTATCAATGCTTGGAACTGTCATGCACTTGGTAGATGTAGAAGCTCAGTCCATACTAATCACCTTTGAAGTAGTCTTGAACTCAGTCTACACTGGTGACTTAGTAGATATTGTGAAACTTGTCATATAAATTGAGTATCTCAGTTTACACTGTATGACTTGGTAAATACTATCTTCTTGAGCTTGATATAAAGTAACTCACTTGGTTAACACTGAGTAGCTCAGTTAACATTAGACTTGCATCACATAAACTACAAACTTGGTAAGCAATGAATAGCTCAGTTTGAATTGGTAAACTTGGCATACACTAAGATGCATAGTTTACACTACTAATCTTCACTGTAACTACAACTACTTGATCAAGTTGTAGCTGGTGAGCACTAGCCTTGAGATCTTCATCTATTTTGAACAATTTTTCCTTAACTTGGCATACACTAAGATGCATAGTTTACACTACTAATCTTCACTATATCTACAACTACTCGATCAAGTTGCAGCTGCTAAGCATTAGCCTTGAGATCTTCATCTATTTTGGACAATTTGTCCTTTATCTCCTTGGTAAAATTGGAGACATCACATAACTTACCAAAAAGTCATGATACATTTGTACAGGATGTTTCCAAAGTCCCCAAAATTGTAGAAATTTCTACTTGAAAAATAGCAATTTGTTGAGCAATGTGCTCCAACACTTTATTCTCAAACTTCTTTTCTACCTTCTACACTAGCTTACCCTACCCATTAGTATCTTCATTGAACCTTTGAACTACCTTTGCTAGCTAATACAAAATTGGTTGTGAAGAATCAACCTAAATGTCTATGACATCCACCAAAATGTTCTTTGCATCTTCAATAATTTTGTATTCCTTATCTCTTTCCTCTCTTAATCTTTTTTGTTTAGCCTTCTTTTGGAGGAGTTCACCAAATGATTGCATTTGATTTATGGTGAGCTTGGAAATATCCCAATTTCGGATTACAATTTCCTCATCTAAATCTATTTCTTCCTCCATCTCTTTTCCTTTACCCAAAAATTTTGTCCTCGGTTGAACCTTAGTCTCAACATTCCTCGCATTTATTGCTTGTGTGCCTAAAATAGAAATAATTGTAGATATACTAGGACTAGCTATAAAAATTGATACTACACTTATTGAAAGAATATTAACAGAAATAACTGAAGAATCCAAACTTGGTGTATTTATAATTGATGTGCTCAAAATTGATGTAGCCAACTTGGTAGATGAAGTGGAGGTCACTTCAATTAGTGATGTACCAAGCTAAATAGGAGCAAAGAGTGATTGGACATTTGAGTTGTCACTAGTGGTCACAATTAATCTTGTTGAGGCCATCTTTGTGCTTGATATTGTCATTGGTTTTCTTGGAGAGTAAGGAAGTGAGGAAATAACTATTGCAGCTATCTAAACTGGATGAGTTTCCTCATCTTCTACATTATCAAAATGAGTTGCTTCTTTAGTATTTTCTTCTTTATCATCATCATCATCATCATCATCATCGTCATCTTTTACATCAATTGGAAAATCACTTGCTTTATGTAAAAGATAGATATTTTTCCATGTTTTTGTTACATTCCTTACAACATGTTCAATATCTTTCATCAAAATCAAGCAAGTGTTGAATTTTAGAGTCATTTTTTCTTCCTTTTTCTCCAACGACTCTTTAACCTCTACATCTGATATGTTCAGTATAAGCTACCTCAGAGTTTTCCAATAAATGTCTTTGATAGTTTGCATGTTAAATTGCCATATTTGCTTGATTTTATCCAAAAAAATCCTTAGGAATCTAAGAAGCAAGCTAGTTTGGTGAGTATTTCCAGTTAACCATTTTGTCCATCACTAGATCTTCTATCTACTTCTGCTCTTCAACTATCTTGATTTCATCCTTAAATGATTTGGAGTTTGTTGTACTAGCTCCTACTTCCAAATCTTTCAATCTATCTTGGAAGCTGGGTGGAGGTTTTTTGAATATTATGTCTCCTCCTTCCTTGTCAAATTTCTTATTGGAGGATCTTCTTGTGAATATTGTAGTGGATGGCTTTGGTGGCTTGGTGATAATTACCTTGCCCTTCTTCCTTAATGGCTCTTCTTCCTTAGATTCTGCCTCATCCTTTACTTCCTCATCCTCTCTTCCCCATCCTCACCATTTCCCTTTGTCAATAAAATGGTAGAACTTGTTTTCATTTTTACAATTCTTTTCTTTCCCTTGTTAACCATGTAAAGGAGTTTTATTTCTAGTTCAATCCTAGCTTTTGCTTCATCATATGTCCCAAAATACATAGCCTTAGGATCAACTAGCTTATTGATAAGTGCTTCAATTATATCTTTTGTTTCATCAATATTAACCTCATATCCAAGAGGTTTTACCCATGCAATTCTAGGCTTAATTGCCTGGATGTATACTTTGTCACAATCCACCATGAAACATACATCATCCTTATAATCTTCAACAAGTTTCTTGGGGATTCGATAACTATTGTTCATTTTCTCCTTAAATGCATCAAAATTGTTAACCATAATACTATTGTAATTTTCACCCATCTCAACAATAAATTCATTAATCTAATATGGCACAAGAACATCTTTTCTCCAAACAATAGTGCCTTTTGAAGGGAAGAATTTTTGAACATAAAAGAAAAAATAGGTTAATAGGGAACAAAACTTACACATTTTATTCTTTAATGTCCTTATGCTTTCCATATTCTTGTTGAACTATTTCAATAGTACCTCAAAAAGGTCAAAAGAAAAATTATTCTTCACTACCTTGTATGCAAGGTCAACTAGTTCACATGATATGATGTTTAACCTACTCAAGCTGTAGATCTTGTGTGCAATAATATGGATGCCAAATTTCAACTCCATGTCCATGACACTACTAATTTTCATTCCTCTACCATCCCATTCTACTAGAGTTTTCTTTTCAAGTTCCACCTAACTTAGGGTTTTGGTCATCTTGGCTTTGGCTAGCATTGGGAGACAAATGATTCAATAAATCATCTTCTTTATAATCCGTACTCATTATTCCAACCATAACTACCCATTATGCACCCAACTAAGGATAAACCTAATCTGTTTTACTTGAAATTCATGGGGCATGTGATAAATGTGAGTTAACCCTTTAGTTTCCAAGTGTTGGTACTCAAGTTTTAAAACAGCATTTACACATAGCTTAACTAGGGCATCATCCATTTCAAAAGTACTAATCTCTTGAATAACACATTTAAAGTGAGTGCAAATATCATTGACCAATACTACCTTTGGAGGGATTTGTGATTGTGCTCCATTCAAATCTAGAGTTTTTGTGATTGCAGAGGTGAGCTTGAAATCCGGTGCCTTTCATTCACCACAAACCAACATATTTGATCCTCACTTTGCTTTTTTTTTGCTAGATGCCATCTTCACTCGATAGGGTTTGAGAGAATTCAAAATATTTCATTGATAATTTTCTCAATTTCTTGGATGCTCTAAAGATTTCACTTTGCAATAGTTCTCAAAATTTCATGGTAATAATGACTTCAATTCCACGTCTTTTTATCAAATTCTACCATAAGTGCTCAGAATGAAAGGTAGATCAATTGACTTCATGTTGACAAACTCTCATCCACTTCTTTAGATTCAACACTCAATAAAGTCTTTGTGACTTGGTAACTATATGCATCTTTATTACTCCTAACCTTACTCAGTGGAGTCTATGACTCAACCTCACTCAGTAGAGAAGGTAACTTGGTAGACACTAATACCCTTTTACTTGGTGATCCCTTTGTATCTTGAATATAGATTTGGATCATTTTGACCTTTCAATCTAGAAATATTTTAGATGTCTTCTATGATAGCCTAGTTCTAGTTCTCTCTTGGGAACTTAAGTGGAAATGGTAGAGTCACCCAATTCTTGAGTGACTTGATTACCACTACTTGGACTTTCATTCTTGGTAGAATTTGGAACCCATTGCAGTCTCATCTATTTTCAGATGTTATCATCTTTTGCCTTCTTTTCATCTTCTATTCTACTAGTATTCATATAGTTTTTGGCAAGATGACTAAGTTCTATACAAGTTCTATTCCAATGTGTCTAAATTCTCCACAATAATGACATCTTCATTAGGTGTTGTAGTCCCATCCAAATATTGCTTTCATACATTTTTCTGCTAGATTCAAAGTCTTGGTTTTGCATTTTGATGACTTGTGTCCATGTTTCTTACATTTGTGACATATGTATTCAAATCTTGGTTTCTCTTTGCATTCATTAGCCTTGTGACCATGCTGATTGCAATTGTACCATTTTTCATTGAATTTTTCTTTTCCATTGCTCCAACATTATTTGATGTATGACCTATCTTACCATAGTGATTGCAAGTAGGTCTATGATTCTTTTGAGCTCCTTGCTTGGATGATTCTCCTTCTTCTATTTATCCAATTCTTGCTTTTCCTTTCTAACTTTAGAGATTTTGCTCATTCAATTAATTCATGTCTTCTTGGGATTTCATCACTCTTTCATTGACTTTCCTTTTAGAGTTTAAATAATTTCATAATATTTCATTTTTAAATCCTAGGCTCATGATTTCTTCATTTGCATTGAAGAGTAGATCAATAAGGTCTGCATGCTGAAGGGATTGGTGCTAGATTTCATTGTTCTTTCCATCTATCTCTTCTTTTATCTTATTTTTCTACTCCATGACTTTAACTAGCCTTACTAACTGAATTTCTTGTTCTCTTCTTGGCTTTCTTAGTTCTTCTTGCATGGAACCATTCTTTTCTAGGAGTTATTTGATTACATCATTGGATTCATCTTGATAACTTGAATGCAGATCTTCAACCTTTTCTTCAATGTAGAGATGATCATTCATTTTAATTTCAAGTTATTTTATTCTTTTTAGGGATTGAGAGAGTTTCTCTTTTGCTTTATTGATTTGGGAAAAAGCTATTTCTAAATCTAGCTTTTCATTGTCAATATCTTTGTCAAGTTTGAATATCTCCATGGCCTTGATGTTTTCTCAAGTTGTTACACTTTCTCTTCAGAACCATAATGCTCTAATACTAATTATTGAAAATAACCTAGACTATGCTAAGTTACTAAGAGGGGAGGGGTGAATCAATAACTTCTAAAACTTCAAAAATTTAACTCTTTATCCAATAGTCCAATTAGCATTTAATTCTTCACATATAATCTAATCTAATTGCATGCATAAGAAGCTAAAAAAATGAAAGTATTTATAACAGTTTGACTCAAAGATTTGGTGACCCAGAAACCTTTCAAATAGAAAGTAAAACTAGGGTGGGGATGATACCCACAACCTTTAGTACTATAGTGTAAAGTTATCCTATTAAAGCATACATTGATCATTTCTAATGATATTCCTTGTTAGTATCAATAAGGATTGCTACATCCACATTGTGAAAGGATATTCAAACATACAATAAAGTATGCACTCGATAAAGAGATTTGCAAAAGACTATTAGATCTACCTTGTTAAACGATTTGACTAATTGACCTATTAGGATGAAGCAATAGCTAATCTCTAATTTGCAACTTGGTTTGCTAAATGAAATTCCTTTATGTACTAATCACCTTGTTCTAATAGATATCTCTTTGCTTCTCCTTATACTATTGTAGCCTTTGTAATTTTCTTCTTTCTACTATTTCCTGATTGTATTTGATTACATTGTATTCAGATTTCCTTATACACCTGCTTGGATATGATACAATTCATTACTTATATACCAATCCAATTATACAAATTACAAAGTCAGCCACAATACAAGTTTACACAAATATTACAAAGTCAACCCAAATGAAGACACTCAGGTTTTGAAGAATAACTTGGCGAGGTTCTGATACTCAACATTCACTATCAATGCTTGACATCATTATGCACACGATAGATGTAGAAGCTCAATCCATACTAATCACTTCCAAGTAGTCTTGAACTTAGTCTACACTGGTGAGTTGGTAGATATTCTGAAACTCATCATATAAACCAAGTCTCTTGGTTTACATTGTATGATTTGGTAAACACTATCTCCTTGAGCTCAGTATAAACTTAGTCACTTGGTTAACACTAATTAGCACAATTAACACTAGACTCATACCACATAAAGTGTGAAATCGTTAAGCACTAAAAAATTCAATTTGCATTGGTAAACTTGGCATACATTGAGATGCATGGTTCACACTTTTGATCTTCACTATAACTACAACTACTCAGTAATGATTGGGATTTGTCCAAAGGACTTGGTAGAAATTGTAGAACTCGGCAACAACTAAAATTCTTGGAAAACACTATTAACTGTACAATAATCTTAGCAGCTAGTTACAATCTAAATAAGTATGTGTCACTAATAACAAAATTTATTGATATGTCAACATAAAAGTCCTAAATATTCAGTGTATGGTTAGAGTTATGGTGAATTCTTACATGTTTAGGCTATTTAAGTAGAACAAAGAAGATGACAACATAAAAGAATTTTCCTTAATTGAGGGATTATTTTGGTTCACTTTAATAATCAATGAACAAGGTATGGACAACATGCTATATGTTAACCCTAACTTATAAATAAGTAATTTTTTATTTTATGAAATGTGCAAAGGAATGAAGAATGATTGGTTAAGAAATTATATGCATAAATAAGACACCTTTTGTTTGGACAAAGAGTGTCATTCTAACATAATGTTATAATGATTTAATGTGAACTTTGTATGATTTGTATTGATACAAACTTGATGTTAAAAAAAAAAAAATACAAATGCATAATCGATTTTATGAAGAGAGCTTTAAAGGAAAAATCAGATATGGAAGATATCAGCACTACCAAAAATGTTTTTTTATTTATAAATTTTATATACAAAATACCTCGTTATATATGCATGCTTAAGAAGTGGGATCATCTTGCTACTTAACAATTGTAATAACAACTCTTAAAAGTCTTGAGACTTCTAGCAAACACATAGTCCATTAACAATGACACATACACTATAAGGATGTAATAGACTCCTATTAGGGTCAATATCTTTTAAAACATACTTTTGATTAGTGGATCATTTTGTGGGTCCCATGCCCACCTAGGTTTTTGTTATATTTACTTTTCATTTTGATTAAATATGCATATTTAAAGCTTGTTAAAGATATCCATAGTTGTGAAATTTTTTTGAAATACTAATTTAGCTCCCCTCTCAATATTTCCCATTTATAGCTATTGGTATCAAAGAACATTTACTTAGGGAGGGACTAATAGCTTGAGTAAGATCTCTATGGATATTTATTAGTTACAAAGGAAATTGGAGGAATATCAAGAAAAAACTTGATGTAACCATGAGAGAGAGAGAGAGAGAGAGAGAGAGAGAGAGAGAGAGAGAGAGAGAGAGAGAGAGAGAGAGCATAAGATCAAGCTTAAAGGTGTACAAGATTTCATTTAGATGTTTAACGAGAAGATTGAATCTACTAAACCCAAGAAGAAATAATTAAATGATCAAACCAAGGATAGTGATATAGTTTCTAAGCTTAAGAAGGAGAATGAGATTCTAAAGTATGAAATTGAGATTGAAAAAAACTTAAGATGATTTTTATGGAAGATGAGAACAAAATTCAATTAGATTTGGAATTTGAGAATGCATATCTTACATCCAAACTTACCAAGGTGATATCTGAACTTGAATCTACAAAGTTATGATTTATAGAACTTGAGAAGTACAACACTTATTTTGAAAGGAGACCTTACACAAACAAAGAACCATCTTCAAAAATGATATTCTAGAACTTAAAACCAACATTTGTTGAGAAAAACATGGTACACAGACTTTAATATGATATGACTAGTATTGGCTACTATGAAGGTGAATCATCTAAGAGGTGTAAAGTAACTAAGTAATAAAATCTAGTAATCTATCATCATGAGAAACTAGAAGAAGATATAAACAAAGAAGTCCTAAACAATCAGAACAACCCAAATAAGTGAGGGGACAACTTAATGGAAGATTCTTTGGATGTCGTGAAATTGGTGACATGAAAAAGGAATATACATGTAAATATACTAACCCTATTCTATGGGTATTGTTATAATTTCTTTTCTTAAGGATATAGAGCTAATGAATGTAATAAACCTAGATTTAATAATAATATGTATCAAGGTAGAAACCCTACAACTAGTAGACCTATTGGTGCAAATAATGTCATAAAAAATGTACTTATATTTTATAAATGCAACAACTTTGGACATAT